>JAWWEH010332605.1:0-28030 GCA_035583035.1 Eurycea cirrigera | reverse complement strand
TCATTGGCCAATTCTCCAAAATGATCCGCAGCTATTATGCTGCTCTACGTTACCTATTTTTGCATTTAAGAGAGGGCCATGCCTAGCAAATACATTAGTTCGAGCTGACAGTCACATTTACCCTAGACAACTGACATTGAGCACAACCAGAAGTGGAACCTTTCCTTGCCTGTGTTGTGCCCAATGCAACTCAATAATCCGAGGAGATACCTTTAACCATCCGCGCACTGGTGAAATCATTAAATTGAAACAATATGCTACATGCTTGACTACCTTTGTAGTTTATCTTATCAAGTGCCCATGTGGGCTTGTATACGTTGGTGAGACGCAGCGAGAATTAAAAAAACGAATTGGCGAACACAAGACGGATGTTCGCACTAACAACCAAAATTCTTCTGTTGCAAGGCATTACAATGAATTCAGACACAATGCCAGCCAGATACGGTTCCTGGCATTGGGCAATATTCCTTGGCACCCTAGAGGAGGGGACCGCATTAGTAAACTTAAATGTTTAGAAATGTATTGGGTAAAACGTTTGGAGTCACATTACCCGCTAGGGATGAATGAGCGATATGATGTGCGACCACTGTTACATTGCAACTACTAAGCAAGGATCTACCCATGATAGCTTGCATATAACCTATAGATTGTTTTCCTTCTTCCATTTAAATGTTGTCTGTCTTGCTTTCTTACTATTTTTGTTTGTTACATTATGAACTATATGATTACTTTATTTGGACCTATGGTTTAGTTTTTAAGATGTATTTATATTTTGATTATACATATCTTCTTGATAGAAATATCCTTTTCTTTCATTCTGGTTGTATATATATGTTATATAACGAGTGCCTAACATTTATGTTTGTGTTAAATTTTAGGCAAAGCGCTATTCGCTTTGCACTTAATGACATCCGCACTCTATTCTGTACCTATACACTACATTTCCCAGAGCGACTAGCGCGTCTTACCTGGAGCCAGGTAAGCGCGGCGTCACTCTACATCTACTTGTATGGTAGCACTTCACCGATTAAACTCACACTGGAGTGTGGTAATCCTGGTGTTCACTTTCTGGACACCACTGTTACTCCTTCCATAGACACCTTACTATTTGACATCTATACAAAACCTACTGACGTCAATAGTCTACTCCAGGCCAGGAGTTGTCATCCCAAATCCATGAAAGTGAATTTACCCTACAGTCAGTTTATCCGTTATAGAACGATCATATCAGATGAATCACTTTTCGATACACGAGCCCTAGAGTTGAAAACCAAGTTCATTGTAAGAGGCTACACTGAATCATCATTAGATAAATTTATTGTGAAAACTAAAACCATACCTAGAGAGAGTCTGCTTAGACCGAAGTCCCGTTTGGAAACTGATCGCATGATCTTTATCACCAAGTTCACCAATGTTGCCTATAAGTTTAAAAACATTATTGAATCTCATTGGCCAATTCTCCAAAATGACCCGCAGCTACTATGCTGCTCTTCATTACCAATTTTTGCATTTAAGAGAGGGCCATGCCTAGCAAACACATTAGTTCGAGCTGACAGCCACATTTACCCCAGACAACTTACATTGAGCACAGCCAGATGTGGTACCTTCCCATGCCTGAGTTGTGCACAATGTAACTCAATAATTCGAGGAGACACCTTTAACCACCCACGTACTGGTGAAATTATTAAACTAAGACATTATGTTACATGTTTGACTACTTTTGTAGTTTATCTGATTAAGTGTCCTTGTGGACTTGTCTATGTTGGTGAGACGCAGCGAGAACTAAAAAAGCGAATTGGCGAACACAAGACAGATGTTCGCACCAATAATCAAAATTCATCTGTTGCAAGGCACTACAATGAATTTAGACATAATGCCAGCCAGATAAGTTTTCTGGCGCTTGGTAATATTCCTTGGCACCCAAGAGGTGGAGACAGTATCAGCAAACTCAAATGTTTAGAGATGTATTGGGTAAAACGCCTGGAATCGCATTACCCGCTGGGGATGAATGAAAGGTACGATGTGCGACCACTGTTGCATAGCAACTACTAAATGTCTATTTCCCATGTGATAGCTTGTATATAATCTGTAGATTGTTTTTCTTCATTTATGTGTTGTTTGTCTTGGTTTTTTATATCATCTCTTTTTATGCACTTCAGATTGTATCTTATATTGTATATACGATTTCATGTTATGTTTATATTTATGCCTTGATGATTCATGTTTCCTTTGTTTAAAAGGGTTCTTTTCTTTCAGACGCCATATAAGCCATTTATATTAGCGTTTTGCATTTCGTTTTGTTTAAATTATGGTTTAAGCGCTATTCGCTTTGTATTCAATGAATATCCGCACTCAGTTGTGTGCTTATGCACTACATTTCCCAGAATGAGTAGCGCGGCTTACCTGCAGCCAGGTAAGCGCAGCGTTACTCTACATTTATACGTATGGTGGGCCGCGGCGCGGTCACAGAACACACACCGGAGCAGGCACGCTGCCGGTCGTTTACTTCAGCACGCCAGAGTCGGCGAAGTCTGTTAGAACAGCCATGCTGGTACGTTTTATTTAATTTGTTTAGAATAGGCGAGCGTATGTTTGCCATTAGAGACATTGCTTCTTGTAACTTTAGTACATAATGTCTTTTTTGTTTTGCTTTCAGTGCCAGACGATGCCTACCAGTTAGGCGAAACTAGTCGCACATTTGTTATGGCTACATTATGAAGATGTTTATTTCTTGAACTTTACATTTGAATAAATTACTTGGATTTGAACAAGCATCTTCTTGGAGTTGTATCTCGTTTATACGAGTTAATAAAGTGGATATACGGCAGAGGCGATACTTGTTTACTAAAGCTTGTTTGCCCGCACTTCAGTGGAAACGTACATCAATAAGTGTTTAACATTATGGAATATAGCGGCTGCTATTGACTAGAATTGCACAATCTGGCTTTTTCTGTTTTCTTTTGGATGCCATTTTTTTCGAATTATTGAATGAGAATATTCAATCTTGAACACTATATAAATATTTCCCCCTCCCCCCCTTTTTTTGAATGGACTTAATAGCCTTTTCAGCTATTTAATAGTGAGCGCATGTACATCACTGGTTTCACCAGTGTTCTCTTGCATTGTTAATTTGACCTGCGAGCCGGCAGGTTATTTACATGTTGCTCCTGAGTAAGGACTACACTTTTTTGTCTCTTGAAAATATGAGTGCGCACATGCCTATATGAGATTTAAATACAAGGTCCTCTGAGCCAATCCCACCTACTAAGTTTTCCATAAAACCTATTGATTCTCTACGAAGGTCCTCCGGTCCATGGCCACCCCTTTCCACTAAAGAAAAAGACTGACGTAAGAAACTGGGCCTCTGTCTTTATTGTTGCTCTCAGGGACATCTGTTAAGATGCCAAGTATCTTGCCAAGCAATCGGTCCCCAGGCGCTTTCTTGCCATGCCCCTCTATCTAGTTCTGAGGAGGAAAACGTGGTCCAGGGTTGCGAGGAAGCGCTACCTCTGGCCCAGTGGAGGACTGCCACTCAGACCCTAAACCCATTACCCTTCCGTAATCTCCCGTAGGCCATTTCATTATTCTGCAAGCCTTCTTGCCTACTATTTCCTCAAACTACTGCTTTGACTTACTTCTTGACTCCAGTGCTCCTGGCTTTTATATGGATCAGGATTTCCAACAACGCTTTACATTCCCACAAAACATTGTCCAAACGTGGAAATAATTTTTTCTATTGATGGCTCTCCTCTTGTTTCTTGAGCTCTTTCTACTTGCACTACACCCCTCCTTTTGAGAATAAACAGACATGCTGAGGAAATTGACGTAATTAAGTCTCAAAGACACCCCTTGGTTGTGGCTATGACTTGGCTGGAAACCCACAATCCAGAGGTGGATTGAAGAAAAAAGACATTGACCTTCTGTCAAGAATTTTGTTCCCAATGTTTCCATCTGGCCACTCAGGTTGTGACTTCACTGACCTTCCAGGAACTTCCGTCAATACCTTCTCGCTATTGACACTTAGCTAAAGTTTTTAGTCCTACCGAAGCTGACTCTTTACCTCTGCATCATCCCTATGACTGTGTCATTGATTTGGTTCCAGGGGAACCAATTCCTCATGGTTGTATTTATTTGCTCAGTTCCCATGAAGAGGAAGTCCTATGGGAATATATTGAGGAAAGTTTAAAGAAAGGCTTTATTCGTCCATCCAGGTCAGCCATCGGGGCTCTTATCTTTTTTGTTGAAAAGTTCGGAGAATTGCCATTTTGCATCGATTACCGGCAGCTAAATAATATCACTGTTCAGAACCGGTATCCTCTCCCTCTCCTCCCAGATCTCATCAACCAGGTTAGGGGTCCCCAGCTGTTCACCAAGTTGGACCTGTGGGGAGCTTATAACCTTGTCAGGATTCGGGAGGGAGACAAGTGAAAAACTGCCTTCAAAACTAAGTTTGGGCAATACGAATACTTAGTCATGCCCTTCGGTCTTTGCAACACTCCTGCAGCTTTTCAATTCTTTATTACTGACTTTCTTAGGGACTTCATAGGGGTTTTCCTGGCTGTGTACCTGGATGACATGCTTATCTACTCTTCATCATTGTAAGAGCATCAAGAACATGTTATAACTACATTGGAAAGTCTACTACAACATACACTTTATGCTAAGTTGTCTAAATGTGAATTCCATACACAAAAGGTGGAATATATTGGCTATGTCTTATGTCCCGGCAGTGTGGACATGGATTCCAGCAAAGTTTCTGCTATCTTGGAATGGCCTACTGTACACCACCTCCATGTAAGGGTGTCCAAATGCTAATTGGATTTGCCAATTTCTATCAGCGTTTCATTCCAGAATGTTCATGCTCAGTAACACCATTGACTAAGTTGACTAAAAAAGGGGTTTCTTTGTTTTGGGGTGTTGGCCAAGAAGAGGTTTTTTCTGTTCTTTAACAAAAATTATATTCAGATTTTGTTTTGATCCAACTGGAAACCAGCAAACAGTTTGTTCTGGAAGCAGATGCCTCCGATACTGCTTTGGGCACTTTGCTCTCTCAAAAGGCTATAGAAAGGAGCTTATGTCCAGTGGCGCTCCATTCTAGATGTTTTTCCCCTGCCAAAGCAAATTACTCCATTTTTGACAAAGATCTCCTACAGTAGCGATTAAGGATTCACTTTCCAATTGGAGTCATTACCTGGAAGGAACATTGTTATCAATTGATATCCATACGGATCACAAAAATATTTTATATTTAATATTCGCCAAGTGTCACTCACCTCAACATGCATGTTGGATCTTAAGTTCACCTTTAGAACTGGATTTTCCATCGGAAAGCCAGACACATTGTCTCGGACTTTAGAAAAACCTGACGCCTTCCTAAAGACCTGACATTAATTTATAAACCTGAAAATGATCTTCAATCCAGAGTAACGTCTTCCCTTTATGATGCTTTAAACAACATCTCCTCTGAGCTGTTAGAGTTAGTCAATGATTCAACTATTAAATTTGATCAATTTGGATTTGCTTTCAGACAGAATCTTCTTTTTGTACCCTTCTCTGCTAGGAAGGATATTGTATCCTGGTGTCATGACTCTATGTCGGCTGGTCACCCTGAAGTGTCCAAAACCATTGACCTCCTCTCACACTGGTATTGATGGCATAACATGAAAAATGATTGCCAAAAATATGTGGTCACTTGTGAAGTTTGGACTCGAGGTAAACCCTCATGAGCTAAACCATCTGGTTATCTTCAACCCTTACCGTCCCCAAATGTGCCTTGGGAGGTAGTTTCCATGGATTTCCTTTGTGATCACCGCTTAGTGAAGGGAGCACTGTTATTTGGGATTTGGGTAGTTGTGGACATCTTTTTTAAGACTAGAATTTTTGTAGCCTTATCCAAATTATGACTCTGTCAGCTGGTCACCCTGGAGTGTCTAAAACCATTGACTTCCTCTCACACTGGTTTTGATGGACCAACATGAAAAATGATTGCCAAAAATATGTGGACACTTGTGAAGTTTGCACTCGAAGTAAACCCTCATGAACTAAACCATCTCTTTATATCTTCAACCCTTACTATCCCCAAATTTGCCTTGGGAGGTAGTTTCCATGGATTTCCTTTGTGATCGCCGCTTAGTGAAGGGAACACTGTTATTTGGGTAGTTGTGGACATCTTTCTAAGACTTGCATTTTTGTAGGCTTAACCAAATTATGACTCTATGGCAGCTGGTCACCCTGGAGTGTCTAAAACCATTGACCTCCCCTCACACTGGTTTTGATGGACTAGCATGAAAAATGTATTGCCAAAAATATGTAGACACTTGTGAAGTTTGGGTTAGAAGTAAACCCTCATGAACTAAACCATCTGGTTATCTTCAACCCTTACCGTCCTCAAATTTGGCTTGGTAGGTAGTTTCCATCGATTTCCTTTGTGATCGCCGCTTAGTGAAGGGAACACTGTTATTTGGGTAGTTGTGGACATCGTTTCTAAGACTTGCATTTTTGTAGGCTTAACCAAATTATGACTCTGTGTCAGCTAGTCATTAAGAAATGAAGTAAATAAATGAAGTGTCTAAAACAATTGACCTCCTCTCACACTGGTTTTGATGGACTAACATGAAAAATGATAGCCAAAAATATGTGGACACTTGTGAAGTTTGGGCTCGAAGTAAACCGTCATGAACTAAACCCTCTGGTTATCTTCAACCCTTACTGTCCCTAAATTTGCCGTGGGAAGTAGTTTCCATGGATTTCCTTTGTGATCGCTGCTTAGTGAAGGTAACACTGTTATTTGGGTAGTTGTGGACATCTTTTCTAAGACTTGCATTTTTGTAGGCTTAACCAAATTATGACTCTGTCAGCTGGTCAACCTGGAGTGTCTAAAACCATTGACTACTTCTCACACTGGTTTTGATGGACTAACATGAAAAATGGTTGCGAAAAATATGTGGACACTTGTGAAGTTTGGGCTCGAAGTAAACCCTCATGAACTAAACCATCTGGGTATCTTCAACCCTTACCATCCCCAAATTTGCCTTGGGAGGTAGTTTCCACGGATTTTCTTTGTGATCACTGCTTAGTGAAGGGAACACTGTTATTTGGGTAGTTGTGGATATCTTTTCTAAGACTTGCATTTTTGTAGGCTTAACCAAATTATGACTCTGTCAGCTGGTCACCCTGGAGTGCCTAAAACCATTAACTGCTTCTCACACTGGTTTTGATGGACTAACATGAAAAATGATTGCCAAAAATATGTGGACACTTGTGATGTTTGGTCTCGAAGTAAACCCTCATGAACTAAACCATCTAGGTATCTTCAACCCTTACCATCCCCAAATTTGCCTTGGGAGGTAGTTTCCACGGATTTTCTTTGTGATCACTGTTTAGTGAAGGGAACACTGTTATTTGGGTAGTTGTGGATATCTTTTCTAAGACTTGCGTTTTTGTAGGCTTAACCAAATTATGACTCTATGCCAGCTGATCACCCAGGAGTGTCTAAAACCATTGACCGCTTCTCACACTAGTTTTGATGGACTGACATGAAAAATGATTACCAAAAATATGTGGACACTTATGAAGTTTGCACTCGAAGTAAACCCTCATGAACTAAACCATCTGGTTATCTTCTACCCTTACCATCCCCAAATTTGCCATGGGAGGTAGTTTCTATGGATTTCCTTTGTGATCACAGCTTAGTGATGGGAACACTGTTATTTTGATAGTTGTGGACATCTTTTCTAAGTCTTGCATTTTGGTAGGCTTACCCAAATTACCCTCAGCCAATTAGCTCAATTATTCCTCAAACATGTTTACCGTTTTCATGTTCTCCATTTTAAAACCATCTCTGACCAGGGTCCCCAATTCATTGCTAAGTTTTGTAAAACTGTTTTGGATTTTTGGGGAATAGAGAAAGCTTTAGCCTC
Source organism: Eurycea cirrigera (assembly GCA_035583035.1). Lineage (NCBI taxonomy): Eukaryota > Metazoa > Chordata > Amphibia > Caudata > Plethodontidae > Eurycea > Eurycea cirrigera. The sequence goes on along the minus strand of JAWWEH010332605.1, from coordinate 20,111 downwards.
AGTCTTCCATCCTCAGACAGATGTTCAGCCGGAAAGATTGAGCCAGTTCCTTCTTTAATATTTAAGGGCTTATGCACAAAAGTTGGACAAAATGTGGTCCTCTCAATTACACCCCGCTGAGTTTGCGCAAAACAATCGTACACATTCCTCCACTCAAATGTCTCCCTTACAATGTTTGTTCGGAGTAAATCCAAACACTTTCCAGGTAATACACATCCCTTCATCCATCACGTGTGTATCTGGGGCCCTAGATTTCCTCCAAAAACAAATAATAGATTTGCCCTTGTACATAAATTATTAGATGAAGCCAAAACGTAATATAAAGATTCTGCAGATAAACATGGATCTACTTCACCTGTATACAGGGAAGGGGATTTAGTTTGATTGTCATCTAAGAACCTCGTTCTTAGAGGAATAAAGAAAAAATGTGAACCTAGATTCATGGGTCCTTTTGAAATTGCCAAAGTACTTTCCCCAATTAATGTTGTTCTGCATTTACCTCCTTCAAGGAAGGTTCACCCCACCTTTCATGTATCCTTGATTTAAAAAGTTCTTCTTGATACTAGGCTTACCAAAAGGCCAACTTCTCTAAAGGTTAAAGGGCAGGAAGAATTTGAGCTTGATCCCATTGTCGACTCTAGATGGGTCAACTTTAATATTTAATTGTTTGGAAGGGAGGCAGCATTGAAGATAGATTATGGGAGCTACAGCCAACATGTATGCACCCAAACTAATGGGCGGCACTGGCCCATTTACTCTTAGTAAAGGGGTCATCGCCGGTTAATTTCTTCAACTCCTCTTCTGTGTCAAATTAGACCATGTCCCACAAGGGCTATTCCAGGGTAGTGTTACTTCCAAGTTCTGACATAACCAAGTTCTGACAATGACCTCCTCTGGGTTCCCAGGCTGAATTGGGGGACCACAGGGGGCCGCCACAGCCCGTTGTAACTGTGGTGCAATGTTGTTTGAACTGTATTATTATCATTATTATTATTATTATTTAATTGATTTCAGTGCCAGCTCGCCCACAGGCCTCAGGGCACCACACAAAAACAGACAAGACAAACAAACAAGAACGAAAACAGAACAGGTCATGAAGCCAGAAGCCTGGAGGAATTAGAGATAGTCTAGAAGTAGTGTGTTTTCAGTGCTTTTTTGAAAGCGGCGACGGAACGGATGTTGTGCAACGCTGCAGGAAGTTTGTTCCGTAGTCTTGGCGCAAGTGAGTCAAAGGTGGTACCACCAAAGCCTTGTAACTTAAAGCGGGGTTCACTGAGTTTGGACTCGGAGTTGGATCTCAAGTTTCGGACAGGAATGGATGTCTTAATCCTGTCCTGAAGGTAGCCAGGGGCTAAACCCAATCTACACTTGTACACCAGTGTCATGGCCTTGTGCTGGATTCTTTTATCGGCAGGAAGCCAATGCAGCGAGCGTCGAGCCTCGCTAACATGATCTCTGCGATTAAGGGCACGTACCGCACGGACTGCTCCGTTTTGGATCACTTGCAAGGCACTGATGTTAGCAACGGAGGTGCTTAAGAAGAGGCCATTGCAGTAATCAATCCGCGAGTTGATTAACGCCCCAGCCAAGAGAGCGATGTTATCATCAGATAGGTAGGGCCTAATCTGCCTCACGAGCTTCGTGGCATAAGCGCAACTGCTTTTTAGGGAAGCGACATGCTTTTTCATGTTGAGTTGCGCATCGATAATGACCCCCAGTGTCTTAACATGACCCACTACCGGAATCAAAGAGCCTGCGATGGAGAATGATGAGAATGATGCTCCTGAGTCTAGGAGCAGATCCCAGAATCAGGAGTTCTGTACATTTTTCTTTTGATCCCTGGATGTGGCAATAGCGGAAATGAGAGATTAAAGGTTGTTAGACCTCTTGGGGGGAGGATGGGAGTGGTTTTACCTAGGGTATGTATCCCCAGCTTAAAAAAAACAGCGTACTTTTCAGGGAGCGGCGCTGGACTTCTCTTAACCTAATGGCTTCTGAAATCTAATGCAATAGATTTTCCCCATGGCTGTTAGTTGGCAAGATAACTGTGCTACTGTCAAGGTTAAATGTAGAATACCCTTTAATGTTTTGTGTCAATCCATTCAACAACAATGAACTTCTAAGCTTAGAGTGTCTTCTTGTAAAAGGATATCTTTGTGGAGATTCAACTTTGCTCTTTTAAGGTGTCTGTGGAACTGGACTGAGACTTCTTCTATTTCCCGGCCAGGTCGATTGAGCAGAGGGAGGATATAACCACAAGGACACGGAGGAGAGTCGCAACTTGTGAACCAACAAGCAGTTGTGCTCTGACAAGCTGTCAGGTAGGTGGCGTTGTTAAATGTAAGGGGGAAGAAGACGGGAGAGGTCTGTTAATGTCACAAAACACAAAACGTGATGGTTGGAAGGCATGAATAAATCTTTGCCACTGGGAACACCTCTGGGCAGCCTTCCAACCATCTTTTTTTTGCTTGCATATGTGATTTCTTTCAGAGTGAGACCATATGCAAATCAGGTCCAATACTACCAATGGCAGCAATTGGCACCGAACTGCTAAAGTCCCACTCTTTCAGAACAAGATAACAAGAATCCCCCAGACTGTTTTGGCCTGGGGTATGCCTGGGGGAAGGCTGCCCAGAGCTGTTCCCAGTGGCAAAGATTTATTCATGCCTTCCAACCATTACTTTTTGTGTTTTGTTAAGGTCTGTTAATGTGACTGTGTGCGGTGTGGTTGACTGCGTGTGGCTGTGAGAACTATGCACGTTCTGTTACCGAAGGCAGCCCTTGGTCTATTGCATGTTCTTGCCGACGTGTCATGCGAAACCTTCATCCGCCTCCCTCAGCTTTGGAGTTCCCCCTTGTGGAGAGTCGGGCTACTTATTTGTTCAAGATTTGCAACAAAAAATACAAATTCAAAGGTTCCTTTGAGGCTTTGGTGTCGGCTGATAGGGCAAGAGCCCTTCACAGGGGCAAATAGGAATCAGGAACTGCTATGAAACATTGCGGTTAGTTTAGCCAAGATTTCGAATGGGTTAATGGGCATTTATCACAAGTGGATGGTTTATTTCTGGAGTCGGGTGGTAGGACCTAGAGCAGAGGGCAGTTCACTGGAGGAAGGTCTTTTACTGAGGCAAAAGTTATGGTAGAACCCCGAGGATCTGAGTAAGCGAGACCACTGGCTAGCAGGGTCAAAGTCAACTTGAGGAATCCGATATTCTAGAAAGGGGAAAGAATGGAGTGAGCACCTAGACATAGCTATAAACTGACTTCCATGGTCTAACATTATTTGTAAGGGTAACCTGTGCAACTTAATTATATGATTCATAAATAAATAAACAAGTTCTTCAGTGGTTGGTAGTTTTCTTAAGGGAGATATGTTTTCTGGTGTTTAAACAAGGAGTGAAGCTCTACCTAAATCATGCTGAAGAGCAGTGAGCTGGACCAGGAGGGTATGGTCCCACAGGCAGGTGGAGGACACTGTATGTACAGGGAGAGCCATCAGGGATCCGATGGTGCTAACCCGGGTCTTCCTGGAAAGGGGGTTGTTGGATTTTAGTAGTTGTGTTATTTTGTATCAGTTTGTTTACTAATTGTTAACTGCATGTTTTTGGAGCGCTGTGCAGTTGTTTTATAGCATGCGCTGAATAAATGACTTTTCAACTCATTTCAATTCAATTCAATTCAATTCAATTCAATTCAATCATATGAGCTATTTTAGTGAAGTAATCAATAACAACTCAAATTATGGTAAACCCAGTAATGAAATCCATGCTGATTTTATCCAATTGACACCTGGGTATTTTGATAGGAGAAAAAATCCTGTATGGTTTGGTGCTAGAGGCCTTGGCTTGAGCACATACTGAATAACTGTTGAGATCTTCCTTTAAAACAGATGATAAACTTGGCCACCAGAACTTCCTCTCAATTTTTTCCTTATTTGGTTTGAACCCCCTATGACCAGCTAAAATAGAATCATGATGAATCCTAATTATATCCTGAACCAATTGCGGAGGAACATATAGATATTTTTTTAAATGTGCCAAACCATTTTCATCTAGAATAATATATGTCCTTATAAAGCAACTGTAAAGCCTTATGGGACTGAGCACATTTTTGAAGTTAAACCATTAGACCTTCATTCAAGGTTTTGAGTTGGCACAAGAAAGAGTTCTCAGAGAGAATGGGAATTTTGGAATATTCCGTAGAAGTTTAATTAGAACCCAAATACGAGAGGACATAAGATTTTGAATTAGAAACTCCTAGACGGTAAGTAATTTCAAATTCAAATCAAGAAAAAAGTGCCCAACGAGCATGTCTAGTGATACTAATGTTGCTAAAAGTTACTGAACTGAGAGGCAGAACTAGAGCACTAATCACTTGCCTGGAGTTCATAGAAGGATGGACACAGGATACAGACACAACTCAGGAGTCACAAGAAGATAGGGATGACGACAGCCCCTCCAACTAGTGGACCCACCAGTCAGGGTCCCCCCCTCTACTCCGCTTCTGGCATGAAGAGACCCTAAAAGACAGAAGGGAGTACTAACTACCAAAACCACTACAGAAATACAAACACTCAAAGCTGCCAGAACAGTGAGCAGTTCTCCCTACCTTACTGACTGGCAGGCCGGGCATACCACAGGAAAGATAGCAGTAGGCAGGCTAGACTGGCAGTACCGGATTAAGGAAGACAACAGGGTGCCTACAAGAAGCAAATGTTCACAAAAGCTAATCCTATCCTTACACCACCCCCACCAACCCGACCCGCCCCTTGGTGACAAGGATTGCGTCCTAAGTTTCAATAACCTTTAGTGTGGAAGGTTTTTAGGTTCCTGCGGGGTTAGACTTTGTTGTTATTGGCTGGGGACGACGAGGGTCCTCGATTTGAGAAGCCTCACCGGTGCCGCCAGTAGTGATGTAGTGTTCAAGACGGGGTGTTCAGGATGTTCAAAAAGCAAGTGGGGTCCCTGTGGAGACAGAGGAGAAAGGGTTAGTCTCTGTGTGGAGAACGGCCCTAGAGCTAATATTGCTCTTGTATGGAACAACGCTTACCAGATCTAGGGCGGCTCGGGGCTTTCAAGTGTCTTTGGTTCAGGTTAGTTGCAGTTCAAATTAAGGTTCAAGTTCAAGCTTCCTCTGAAGCTCCGGAAGAAGAGTGTTCAAGTGTAAAGTTCTCAGTTTCTTGCTTTTTAAATTCACAAATTGAAGCAAGGATTCATCAGAATCAGTTCTAGCAGCTGATAACCTCAGCTAGAGGTTTCTGTAGTGTTGTTCGCAGCAGTAAAGTAGGTCGATGCGCGAAAGCGAGTCGGTACGTCCAAAAAGACGAACAAGGTGAAAAATGAAGGTGTAGTGTCGGCGGGTTGCCTGGTGCCGACTCGGAAGAGACGCCGGGGGTGGGTCCTGAGAAGTGTTTACGCCGAGAGGCGTGTTTTTAGATTCGGCGTGTCTCACCTCAAAGCTGGAGTTTGGCAGTGCCGCGTAGTGCAGGCTGAAGTTGAGTGCACGGCAGCGTTGCGAAAAGCAGGCTGAAGATGTATACGCGGCAGCGCCGCGAGCAGCTAGCGGTAGTTGGTGAGTAGGATGTGTCAAGTTGTGAAGTGAGCGGATGCCCAGTAAGGGCTGAGGGGTCAAGCGAGATGACGCTAGGCAAAGTTCAGGAGGAGCGGTTGAGTTACACGTCTGCTCTGTGAAATTGTCTTTGCCAAAGCAACTGTCAGGGCACGCGACAAGGTTGACGTGCTGACGGTGCTTGGCTCAGGCGCTCACGGCCACAGTGAGAGCAGCTCATGGCCACAGGCAGAGCACAGTGAAGGTGGCTCACGTGTTCGCGACAAGCAGTCTGCATGGTAAACTTGTGGGTAAACTTGTAGCAGTATGGTGCCTATAAAGAGAGAGAAAGGGAATGTAGATTGAGTGAGGAAGTAAAACCGTTTCTAGGTGACCGGACATGACGCTTTCCCTCCCTTTAGACTCCCCCTCCCAACCAATTAGGGAACTTGGAGGAATTTCATGTTGGGGAACCCACACATTTTCAGAAGAGGGGCAGTCAAGCCAGGACACAAGATATTCAATATTGTTGTTAATAAGACTTTTTTAAATATTTTGTTTATGGTAGGAGAAGATTGTTCTAAGGTAGGGTTTCTTTTTCTTGTGGTACAGTTGGCAGGTTTTATAAGGCTAACATGAAAAACAGGGTGTAATTTCCAATCAGAAGGTAATTTTAGTTCAACATTAAGTTTAGAAATAATTCTTATTATTTTGAACAGTCCTAAAACTCTGGGCTTAAGTTTGGGAGAAATGTTTTTCACTTTGATATTTTTTTAAGAGAGCCATACAAAGTCTCCTACCAGGTAGTTTGGGGGGACAGAGCGTTTCTTGTCTGCAAGACATTTGTTACAGAAAGCAGTTTTTAAAAGTTTTTCTTGGACAAGCTTATTGTTTTTTTCAATCTTCTCTAGCTGGTCGGCTACTGCTGGTATTTTGAGACATTAAAGTTGTAGATTAGGTATCAGGGGAATCATACGCGGGTGGAAACCATAAGCTCATTCAAAGGGCGTCATACAAGTGGAGGAATGATGGTGGTTATTAAAAGCAAATTCGGCCATAGGAAGAAGCCTGACCGAATTGCGTTGGGTAGAGGTAACATAACATCTGAGGTATTGCTCCAAAGTTTGGTTCGTGCGCCTCATCTGACCATCGTTCTGGGGATGGAAAGCCATAGACAGAGCCACACGAACCCCCCCCAAGAGCTCATTATTTCGTGCCAAAATCTAACAGAAAATTGGGGACCTCGATCAGAAGTTATTTTTTCTGGCAACATATGAAGACAATATATGTGTTTAAGGAAGAGAGGTACTATATCAGTGCTTTTTTCATTTCAACAACGATTTCTGCACTGCACCTGTGCCATTGAGCTGGTCGGACGTCAGCGCATGAGGAGGCGGTTTTCGCTGGACTGTGTCCTCGGCTGTGCCTCCCGTACAGCGCTGTTGAACGCAATTCAGTTTTGGACTACTGGAGAGCTTTGTGTCAACAGTGCCTACGGTACGGAGTGTGTTTAAAGACTTACTGCCTTCAGTGAAAGAAATCTGTGGAAAGAAATCAGCTAATTTGTAGGCTGCAAATTTATCTTTTCCATGCTGTGGGAAATGTTTGTCATGTCTCTTTGCATATGATCCCTTAAAAGCTGGTGCTAATTTACCATTTTGGCTTTGCAGGCACTATCAAAACTACATTTCCAAGCATGCAAACTTGAGCGATCTGGCCCGGCATTCGAGTGAAATACTGCGTGACGAAAGCGGCAGCGTAGCGGAAAGGGCGGATAAGGGCGTAGCAGTTAGCAGCAGTTTGCAGCTAGTTTGTGGCCTTGCGCTCCTGCGATTTAGATACACTGCTATTTGTGTGATATATTGCATTATTAGTTGAGTTTTTCTATTTTCATAATCATCAGAGGCCCGAGTTGAGGTGGATATGCCTAGAAGAGCGATTGTTTCAAAAAAAGCTACATCCAGAACAACAAGAGTTACCTCTGACGGGACTCCTGCACAACCCAAAACAGGTATGAAAGGTAGCTTGGATGCCTTTTTGAAACATTTTAACCTTGATGACAAATCCACCCCATCCCCATCCCCAAGCTGTAAGGGTAGACCTAATCCTGCCCTAAATACTGAAACTGAGGTGGACTCCGAACTGGCTAGTGTTGATGATGACTCTGTTATGAACTTGAGTAATCAGGCAATCACCTCTTTCCATTTGAATAACTCGGGTATGTCGGTACGGTAGCTTCATAATGATTCAGTCGGCCGTGACCCGAGTATTCAAACACTATGCAACGGCAAGGCGATAGTGAGTCCTAGCCCTGCACAAGAGGCAGACTATCAGTTAGAAGAGCAAAGGCAATCCCTGCGGACGGCTGGACCTTTGCCGAATGGATTACAGCAATTAAACCTAAAGCCACAAAGGGAAGCAGCGAATAGACGATACTCAGTAGCAGGGGCTTCTATGAAGGAAATTACATTAGCCAACAATACCGCTTGCTCTATGAATGTCATTGTAAATGCAATCGGTGAGCTGATTGACTCCGTAACAAATTTACATCAAACAATGACTAATTTTATAACAAGCACTGGCACTAAGTTAGTTGAATCCAAAACAACAACGGAGAAGCTATGCTCTGATGTAAAAGATCTAAGAATATTCCTAAAAGAGCAGCATTGTTTATCCCAAGGTCTAATTCAGGACATGAATACAGTTATGGTAAATGTTAACTTCTGTCAAATCACCATAGAGGACAATAAGAAATATATGAGGGATACAATGAATGAAACGCTTAAAACGGCACAGAAAATCGCCTCAAAGTTACCTAAATTTAATCCCCCGTCTATATCCTCTGAGTTGCCCAAAATCATTGCAGTATCAGTTGCATGTCAAACAGATAGCAAATTGAAGGTAACACAGGATAATAGTAATCCTGTTATAGTTAATGTGAAAAGGCCCTCAGTAAATAAAGCCCCAAAGCGGCAAGTTGAAGAGCTTACCGAAGGGGCAATTGACACATACTTTATGCCTATTCCGGGACCAAGTGGGTTGAGAAATACCAAATAACCAGTGAAAAAAGCAGAAATACTGGCTGAATCACAGCTGGTCCCTAAACCAAGGAAGGTTCCTGCTAAAAAACCTCCAACTAAGCATCAGCCGGCGCCAATGCTGAACAAAAAATTCCCAAAAAGGTTTCTATTGATGCAGCAAGTGCGAGGAACAGCGAAAAAGTACAGACCTCTCAAGCACACTTATTCTTTAAACCCTTGCACATTACAAAAAATGAATGCATAAAAAACTGTATTTACTTCAATAGGTCTGCATTTATGGCCATGTGTGGAAGTATAAGTAATTTAAATTATATAACAAATGGGCATTTGTTATCTGTGGAGTTTATACCTGATGGTCAACAGAATGTGGAAAGAACAAAAATGTGCTTTATTGATGGTAAATGCTCTGCTTTTATTTATGCGAGATCAGTGCAGAAGGTAACTTAGGCAGGGGAATAAAATGAGCCACTTTGCTGAATTGGTCCACAACCATCCAAATCATGGTCATCCCAGAGCAATTGGGTAAGTCAGTGATAAAATCCATGGCTATGGAAACCCAGGGACCTGAAGGTATTTCGATAGGATGAAGCAACCCTCCAGGTCTGATACGGGATACCTGAGCAGAAGCGCAAGTTTCACAAAGTTTGAGATCATTTTCGGTGTCTGCAACCCAAGTTGGCCACCAGAAATTCCTGGAATTCAATTCCTTTGTTTGATGTAAACTAGGATGTTCTGCAGGAAGCGCATCATGACACCAAGGAGAATTGCAGACCTCTTGCTTACGGGTACCACTATCTTCCCTTCAAAAGCCCATATTCCCTTCTTAACTTCTTGTAGGGTTGGGTCTAGGAGTAGAGTTTCCATTTCATCTTGAGCTAGGGTAAGATCTAAGTCTGAATCACACTCAAATTTTAAGAGATTTAATGTGGCAAATACCTCAGGACGAAAAATATTTTGTATTTCTGGTTCAATTTCTTGAAGATCATCTCCTAAGCTAGAAAGATCATCAGCTCGAGAATTACGCATGCCAGACATAAAATGTATTCTAAAGTTGAACCTGTTAAAAAATTGACTCCACCTAGCTTGTCTGGCAGATCGACATTGTATATTCTTTAGATACACTAGGTTACGATGATCAGTTAGGACTTCTACAGGAATTTCTGTACCCTCAGGGAAATGCCTCCAATAAGAAAAGGCTTCTTTTATAGCTAAAAGTTCCTTCTCAAGTATTGAGTAATTCAACTCAGCAGGAAGCATCTTCTTGGAGAAAATTGCTACTGGGTGTAGAGTTCCCATTGAGTCACGTTGTGAGAGTACAGCTCCCAAGGCTTGGCTAGAAGTGTCTGTTTCTAAAATAAAGCTTTGGGTAGGATTGGATTGAAGCAACACAGGTGCCAAACAACATTTTTGTTTCAAAAGATCAAATGCCTGTTGTTGCTTGAAATTCCAGTGCATCTTGACATCCTTCTTGGTAAGATCAGTTAAGGGTTATGCAATGGCAGAAAAATTAGAAATGAAGTGGCGGTAGTAATTAGCAAAACCCAAACATTTCTGCACTTGTTTCAAGGTTGAGGGTACCGGCCAATCAATAATGGCAGAAATTTTGACTGAGTCCATTTCAATATTTCCCGGACAGAGAATGTGTCCTAGGTATTCTACTTTAGTTGAGTGAAATTCACATTTCTCCAGTTTAGCAAAGACCTTAAACTTTCGTAATCTAGAAAGAACTTCACGTACGTGAAGTATATGTTCTTGTAAATTTTGGGAATAGATAAGGATGTCATCTAAATATATGGCAGTATTTAAGCCTAAAAGGTCCTTGAATATATCACTAACAAAAAATAAAAGTGGGCGGGGCATTGTATAAACCAAAAGGCATGACTAGATATTCAAAATGACCAAATTTTGTTTTAAAACCGTCTTCCACTCATCTCCGGACCGAATTCTGACCAAATTATAAGCTCCTCTGAGATCCAATTTAGAGAAGATTTGGGCACCATATACATGGTCAATCAAGTCGGAGATAAGAGGAAGAGGGTATCGGTTTTTAATAGTTATGTCATTTAATTCGCTATAATCTATGCAAGGCCTCAGGTCCCCACCTTTTTTTTGACAAAAAATATAGGGGCTCCAGCAGGTGATTATGATGGTCTTATGAACCCCTTTTGTAGACTTTCTTCAATATAAGCCTTAAGTACTACCTCCTCATGAGGGGAGAGAGGATACATTTTGACCATAAGGTATGGTTTTTCAGGTATTAAATCAATTTGACAACCGTATGGACGATGTGGTGGTAAGTCTTGTGCTTGAATTGGACTGAAAACATCTGCATAATCGAAGTGTTCATCTTGGATTTCCAAGGTTAAAAGAGTGGAAGTTCCATCTTCAGAAGGTAAAGCTAGGGTAAGTTGTGGTTCGAGAAGACCACAAGGAGAGCAAAATTCAGGTTGGAACGTTAAAGATCGACGTCGCCAATCAATTTGCAGATTGTGGGTTTTGAGCCACTCCATTCCAACAATCAATTTGTAACGTGGAGATTGGATTAGGTAAAAATCTATTTGTTCTGCATTAAATCCTAAAGTAAGAAGTATTGGTTCTGTTTGTTCCAAAACTGCCCCAGACTGAATTATGACTCCATCCACTTCTCAGATCAAAACAGGAGTATTTTTCTTAACCTCAATTATTTTTAGTTCTTCAGCGAGTTTCAAATCCATATAATTATAAGGTGCTCCTGAATCAATTAATAATCGGAACTTCCGGGTTGAAGATATGTTTAATAACTGAACCTCGACTTCAAGATGATCCCGGACATGGTAAAATCTCTGATGGGTAGGACATGAGCTAAACGCAAACTTCCCTTTTCATAGAAGTTCGAGTCTACTCGTTTTCCGGCTCAGGTTTAAAGTCATATTCAAGAGTTTCTTGAGTGGTTAATTTACGGGAAGCTGAAGCAGTAGCGGGAGTAAAGGGTTTACCGGTTAATTTACAATCTGGTAAAATATGTCCAGATTGTCCACAGTATAAGCATAAGCCTAACTTGCGTCACCTCTCATGTTCTTCAGTAGTTAAAGGACCTCGGAATTTCGATTCTCTTCGAGTTGAGTTTGATTTAATAACTTCCGGACGAGTAAGTTGAGGTTGTTTAGATTCAATTTTTTCCTGTTTTAGTTAAATTAAACTACTTTCTCGTTTCCTTTGGTGAATCTGAATTACTAGATCAATTATCTGTTGAACGGTATCAGGTAATGGAAAAACAAACTACAGCATCTCTTTTATGTACTCACGGAATCCCAACCAGAAAACAGAATACTGCGCGTCTTCTGGCCACTCAAGATCTAAAACTAATTGCTGAAATTTGGCTATGTAAGTAGTTACGTCTAAATTTCCCTGCTTTAAGGTTAAGGGCCTCATTATAAGTTGCCCGGATCATTAAAAAAATCAGTAAGTCACTCGGTAAGTGACTTACCGATTTTTTTGACGATTTTACAAATTATGAGTTTACCAACTCGGTATTACCGAGTGTATCCACACCGTGTGGAAACACTCGGAAATACTGAGTGTAAACTTGGACAAAACTCGGTAATTCCTAGTGAATTACCGAGTTTTTACCTGTTGCTCTAGAGCAACAGGTAAAAATAAAAATTCACCCCAGAGTCCCAATAAATGCTTGAGAACTCTGGGATATTAATTATGCATAGCCATGGCTATGCAAAATGAATATACTACTGGAAATAATAATATTTTGATTTTATCAAAATATTTATTTTCAGTCGGTATTGCTGATTTTTCTATGTCAGAAACATCGTTAATACCTATTACTAGTTTAAACCCAACTTTATTGCATTATTTCAGCATTTAAAGCAGACATACAATAGGTAAAAAAAAAACAGAGAAACAAAATAGAAAAACAATGTTTTGTCAACAATTCATACATTATATCTTAAAATTAACTAACTTGATAATACCTATTGATTTACTGAGTGTAAAAACACGGTAAATCAAAAATACCGATTATTTTTGACTTACCGACTGTTACAACTTGTAATCAGTCAGAAAGTCAAAATCGGTATTTGGGTCGGTAAATCCTAGTGACTTACTGACCCACTCATAATGAGGCCCTAAGAGTTCTTGTTTTCAGGCTTCCACTGTCTGTCTGTCTCAAAAAATGTGTTTAAATTCAGCTTTAAAATCTTTATAATTCTGCAACAAGGGAGAATTTCTTTCTAATAAGGGCATTGCCCAGGTCAAAGCATCCCCAGAAAGGTAAGAAATCAAGAATAAAATGTTACTCTAATCTGTCCTAAACTGAGTTGTTTTGGGAAGCTAACTTTAACTTAACATCTATTTCCTCTCTACGCTCCTCAGAGTTGTGGGGAGTTAAAATTGGCATAAGGGAAGTAGAAGGAGTGGCAGGTATAGGAGGTTAAGTTGGTTTAGGAGATTATTATTATTATTATTAATATTATTAACTTTATTTAAAGTGCCACATGCCCTCGGGCCTCAGAGCACTACAGCCAAACAAGCAGTGTTGAAACATTAACAGAAGGAGAAAGATCAGCTGACCGAGTCAACATAACCGTGTAAACAGAAGAAGAAATGGGAAAAGCCCCTCAAGGTACAGCAAAGAGGAGTGTCTTCACTGCCTTCTTGAACGAATTTATAGACTGGATAGATTGGACAGAAATTGCAGCTTATGCCATTTCCTGGGGGGAACTACATCAGAGGATGTAGCGCCGAAACGCTCCAGTCTGTACCTAGACACAGACAGACTGAAGGATGAGGAGGATTGTAAGCTTCGGGTTGGCCGTGACTGTGAGACACGATCAACAAGGTATTTGGGGGCAGTGTCACTTCATCTATGGGTCAAAGACAGGATCTTATGATGAATTCTTTGCCTCACGGGAAGCTAGTGCAAGTTCATCCTAGCAGATGAAATGTGGTCTGATTTTTTCAGCCCGCATACTGCGTGCACCCCTGCATTCTGAGTGACCTGGAGGGCATTGATGTTTTTAGTAGAGGTGCCAGCCAGTAAAGAGTTGCAATAATCCAGGTGGGAGTTAAACAAGGCTGCCGCCACCTGAGCCCGAAGATGTTCGCTCAAGAAGGGACGGATCTGCCATAGCAGACGGGTGATGTACGCGCAAGATGAACGAACATACTTGACATGCCGCTATATGTTCTTGTTCAAGGAACTCCTGTACTTGCAGGTACGCCAGGCAATCCATGATTTTAGGCAGGAAGGTGACATTAGTGATCGGCCGGTAGTTGCCTATCACTGCTGGATCTAGACAAGCCTTTTTTTTAAACGGCATGATCCAAGCCTCCTTCAAGGATGTTGGGACACAATCAGTAGAGAAGGAGTTGTTAATCCCCTTTGCTATCAGTGGGGCCAGAACAATGGAGATGGATTCTGGAGGGAAAGAGACAAGTCAGAAACAGTTTTTTGAATAGTTAAAGTTTCTCTCCTGGTCTCCTCTAAATCCTGTCTTAAAACAGTCAGGGTTTTATTTATTGTTTCTAAAGTCTGCTCCATGTCAGACATCTGACCAGGCAGGTCTTGGACTTCGGCAAATGACAAGGATTGCGTCCTAAGTTTCACTAACCTTTAGTGAGGAAGGTTTTTAGGTTCCTGTGGGGTTAGACCTTGTTGTTATTGGCTGGGGATGGCGAGGGTCCTCGAATTGAGAGCCTCGCCGGTGCCCCCGTGGTGATGTAGTGTTCAAGATGGGTGTTCAGGATGTTCAAGAAGCAAGTGGGATCCCTGTGGCGACAAAGGAGAAAGGGTTAGTCTCTGTGTGTGGAGAACGGCCCTAGAGCTAATATTGCTCTTGTATGGAACGGCGCTTACCAGATTTAGGGCGGTGCAGGGCTTTCAAGTGTTTTTGGTTCAGGTTAGTTGCGGTTCAAGTTCAAGCTTTCTCTGAAGCTCCGGAAAAAGAGTGTTCAAGTGTAAAGTTCTCAGTTTCTTGGTTTTTAAAGTCACTAAGTGAAGCAAGGATTCATCAGAATCAGTTCTAAAAGCTGATAATCTCATCTAGAGGTTTCTGAAGTGTTGTGCGCAGCAGTAAAGTAGGTCGATGCGTGAACGTAAAGTAAAGTCGGTACGTCCAAAAAGCCAAATGAGGCAAAAAATGAAGGTGGAGCATCGGCGGGTTGCCTGGCACCTACACGCAGGAGACGCCAGGGGGTGTGACCTGAGAAGAGTTTACGCCGAGAGGCGTGTTTTTGGATTCGGCGTGTCTCACCTCAAAGCTGGAGTGTGGCTGCGCCGCGTAGTGCAGGCTGAAGTTGGGTGCATGGCAGCGTCGCAAGGACCAAGCTGTATAAGGTCGCGCGACAGCACCGTGAAGAGCAGGCTGAAGATGGCTGCGCGACAGCACCGTGAGCAGCTAGCAGTAGTTGGTGAGTAGGATGTGTCAAGTTTTGAAGTGAGCGGATGCCCGGTAAGGGCTGAGGGGTCGAGCAAGATGAAGCTGGTCCAAGTTCAGGAGGCGCGGTCGAGTTACACATCTGCTCCGTGAAATTGTCTTCGCCAAAGCAACTGTCAGGGCGCGCGACAAGGCTGACGTGCTGACAGTGCTTGGCTCAGGCGCTCGCGGCCACAGGGAGAGCGGCTTGCGGCCACAGGCAGCGCACAGTGAAGGTTGCTCGTGGGTTCGTGACAAGCAGTTCGCGAGGTAAACTTGTGGGTAAACATGTAGCAGTAGCGTGCCTATAAAGAGATAGAAAATGGCATGTAGATCGAGTGAGGAAGTGAGTGGTTATGCTTCTAGGTGACAGGGCATGACACTTGGAACCACCCCCACCCCCTCCCAACTTCCCTGAGAACCAAAGGATACAGCAGATGGCTGGCAGTAGCAGGAAACCTCCAGCGGGACTAGACCAGCGCTCTAGAGTTCAGCTCAGTTGGTGTTAGGAAGGCGGAGCAGCACCCATGAAGAGGTGGAGGAGCGAGTGAGTGAGTGTGAGAGAGCGGCGGGAAGCTTGCCTGCGCACGTGAGCCTGTCTGCGCTGCATGCGCGGAGGTGCTGGCAAGGACGGGAGGGGGCCCAGCGGCTCCTCCCAAGAGCACACTTACTGACTGAGCGTGGCCCCGCGTGAAAGGGGCGGCGGCCACCAACGCTGTGGAGGCTAGCAGCCTGGAAACCAGTGAGTTGGATAGATGGCGGTGGTCACGGCTGTGGCCTGAGGGGAGCTGTGGGAAGCTGTGAGGACCTGAGGAGACCCAAAGGCAGAGCAACGATCACAGAAGGTAAACGGTTGTGAAAGCAATGTTCCAACCCCTGTTATAGTCCTTAATTGGCGACGACGTCGCTGTCGCGATCCGCGGGTCTCGCGCGCACAGCAGTCCGGCGCAAGGAAAAGCAGTCCATAGAAGAAGATGATGTGCCAGAGAAAAGAAATGTAGTTGCCTAAAGAGCAGCGCGTGTATGCTGCAAGCTATTGAACATACAAAAGGACGTAAAAGGGAAGGCTGAAGGGAGTCAGTGAGGGCTAGAGGAAGGATAGACTCAATGCATGCATGCATTAAGGAAATGTGTGTGCTGAAAGCTACATTGTCAACAAAAGGAACAATAAAAGAGTATAAAAAGGGAAGGACAAGATGGTGCAGTTAGATGATACATTAAGCACAGGTGCACGGAAGCACAGGTGCATGTTGCTAAGATGGTGCAGTTAGGTGAAGCATAAAGCACAGGTGTGTGATGCAAATGATACTGATAAATTATGCAAGCACCATAACAGTCTAGTGCTTTGGCATCTCCCTTTGCATAGATAAACTACATTTTTTGTGGTCAGTCCAAACTTCAGTCTTCTTTTGGGCGCCCTCTAGATAATGGTGCCAGTGAAATAAAGCCTTCCTTGATGGCTAGTAACACTTTTTCAAGAATTTTGTAATTATTTTCTGAGGGTGACAAACAATGAGAGTTTATAAGCCACAGGCGTAAGAATGTTCTGACCATCTCTTTGGGAAAGCACGCTTACTACTGCTACATTTGAAGCATCCTCTTCTCCAATGAATTGTTGGGAGGAATCTGGTTGAGGAAGAACTGGGGCAGAGAAAATTTGTTTTTCAACTTTTCAAAAGCTTCTTGTTGAAGTTTGGTCCACAGAAAGGGTTCATTTTCATGTATTAATTTAGAATTTGGGGAAATTAGTTAAGAAAAGTCAGGAATAAACCTTTGATAAAAATTGGTAAACCCCATACATTTCTGAACTGATTTGATGCAAGAAGGGGGAGGCCATTTCAATACCATTTCAATATCAAATTTATACCAAATTAATTTGATCTTGGTCCATTTCAATTATTTCAGGAGCTAGTACGTAACCCAAGTAGGTGACTCTTCTAGAATAAAACTCTAATTTTTTGAGTTTTGCATAAAGGCTGTTTTTCCTAAGACGCCACAAGACTTCCTTAACATGACCTTTATTGTTATGGTAAATTAAGTAACTTGCCTGATGCGCAACTTTAAGTAACTTGCCTGATGCTAAGGAGACTCCTGGTAGCTGCAGGGCATCGAGGAAATGTTTAAGGATAATGATGGCCACCCCAACCTCGGTGAGGGATTCCGGCACTGCCACAGAGTCCGTTTAGCGTTATGGAGCTTGACAACTGAAAAACAGAAGGGGAGCTCTAAGAATACAGATTCAAATCGCCTTCTCCCTACATTTAAATAATCAACTAACTCAACAACAGGAGAAAACGAAATTCCTACCTTAATACCTGGCAGGCCGCATATACTTGAAGTGTAGTTATCACCAACCTTCCCTGGAAAATCAGTTAAGGTGAATAAGATTCTTATGGAATTAATCCCTCCTGACCTACCTCAATATCCCAACCTGTACTTTTCCTACCACCCTTAGTTTCTACTAACTATAGTTCAAAGGATACTAGAGGCATGTCTTTTTGTTGTGTGTGGTGGGAGTGACCTCAGTAGGTGGGCAAAGTGAAGGCACTGCACAAAAGAGAAGAGCAGCGGAAGCGGGGCTGGGAAAGGAAAACCGGTGGGTTCGGTGTAAATACGGCGCATGCTATTCGGCGCAGTGCAAACGCGGCGGAATTTTTCCGGCGCGTTAGGCGCCGTTTGTACCAAGGCTGTAATTAGGGTAAAAACGGCGCATGTCCTAATCTGCAGCCGTGCTCCAGCCGACCTGGGCTATTGAGTATGCTGAAATAAATGAAATGCTCGATGCGCGAGAGGCGCGCTTGTAAATAAGAGCAGTATGGAGGCGAGCTTTAGGAATTATTAGCGTATCACATTTATGTCAGTTTTTGTCAGCAGTATGCAGAGGCTGTGCTTGTAAATAAGAGCCCACCCGCTCTGGAAAAAAGAAAATTGTCCTGGGCAAGAAATGTCACTGACTCACACAAACGAACGCCGCCCGCTCTGGGCTCGATGTGATTTACAAGCGAGTGTATTTTTAATGCAGAACAGGCGTTTGGTATCCTCACATCTCTCACAATTAAACTCCTTGTGTGAAGACCAGATCACGTATATAGGGTTACATTTTTGAATCTGTGGTCTCTGCCTCCTAACTCCTCTTTTCGCACTAGCCCTTGCTGTCATTTTGTTTTCTGTCAACTGTATCGGCGAACAAGTGGGGGGTCACAAACGTTTAGCACTGTTTCTCTCCTTCCAACTTGCAAACTGCTAGTGATTTTCAGCAGTTAAAACCTATGAAGGCGTATATTGTTAAATAAAAAAAGCACACAAAGCGAAGATCACGTGGGTGGCAGAAGTTGGCGGACCTATTAATAATGGCTCCGACACCCGCATGGTGATGATACGTCAACATGTCAACATCCTGCTCGCCGTGCCCGTAAAAGAGTGCATTCCAGAGTGCCCCTTTCATTGGGAGTGTGGCTATGGCGGATGGAGGAATTTACGGCTCGCCCACCCTGAATATTGAATGCCGCCCAGCTGCAGCTATCTTGGGCGGCCTTGGGTGAGACTGCGTCACAAGGTTGCTGCCCCTGGGATGAATGAAGTGCTAGCTGTAATTTGCTTCATCTGCCAAGACATTGTTAACTGGGGGGAGACCCCCAGGCCCCCCCTGTGGCTCCCCCCCCCCGCTTCGCGCCATGGACACAGGCAATGTCCATGGCGCGAAAATTACAACTGAAAAACTAAATTGTCCTGGCGAATGCTGCTGGAATATGGAAAAAAAGAAATTGTGCTAGAATATGGGGAAAAATCAATTGTCCCGGGTAAGAAATGTCACAGACAAAACGACCGCTTCCCGCTCTGAGCGCATACATTCCAGATGTATGCCTCCCCCACATTGGAAACATCGCAAACGTTTATAAATACATAATCCTCTTCCTCTGGCATATTTACAAATATTGGCTCATAATGATGTTGCTGCCGGGGGGCTGACTAATCATAATGCCGCCGCCACGTGCAAGTGCATGCCGCTGGCACTAAACGCACACGCCTCACAACATTCCAAGCGTTGCTGCTGAAGGCATTAGGGGACGCAACTAATGCATAAGGGGCATGCTGAAGGCATAAGGGGCCCCGCCGCCTTATGGACACACAAGGCGGTGGGGCCACAACACAAAAGCATGTTTTCACTGCCGCCGATTCACTGCCATACACTGCCTCAATGTATGGCCTATTTACAAATATTGGCGATCATAAGTCGCGGGGCTCTGGCCTGGATGGCGAAGCCCATGTTTTCACAAATGCTCATAATGTCCTGTGTGCTCTGTCCTGTGTGCTCTGCGTTGGCTCTAGGAGCCGCGGGGCGTGATGAATAGATTGTAACGTTGAAGTGTATACTGAATAGATTATAAATGCTCACCACGTTCCTGGATGTCGAATGGAGCCAAAACCAATGCTCATAATGCTCTGCCATGTCCCGCCATTAGGAGCCGCGGGGCTATAAATGCTCACAGTGTCCCCCGTGTTGAAGGGAGCCGTGGGGTTAAATGCAAATAATGTCCACGGTGTGGAAGGGAGGCGCAGGGCTGTAAATGCTCACAATCTCCCCCGTGTGGAAGGGAGCCGCGGGGCTCAGCCCTGCCTGTCCCGCGTTGTAAATGCTGACAATTTATGTCCCGTGTAGTTAAACATGTCCCGCGTTGGCATTAGGAGCGCGTTGGCATTAGGACAAATGACAAATAGATACCCAGGATCCGTGGGTATCTATTGATATCACTTAAATTGTTGCTTATCCTGGTTGGACGCAAACATAAGTGTATGACTTATGTATGAGCGATGCTCCCTCTCCCTCTCCATTTACAATTCATGTTCTTAGCCCTTAAGCGTTTCACATGTGATTTTGTGAAACGTAAAAATTATAGTGTACAGGGCACTTAGTAACTTAAAATTCACAACTCCGTTGTATGCTAACCTTTCCCTAACCCACTCAATAGCCCAGGCCGGCTTATAAAGCTACACAATATGCGGCTTATAAAGCTATGCATATGCCTAAGCATTAACCCAATGCTAATGCAGACGGTACCCCCCCTGTGCCGTGGACTGCAGGGCGTATGCTCATGCACCCCCCGACCCCCCAACT
>JAWWEH010310426.1:0-16256 GCA_035583035.1 Eurycea cirrigera | reverse complement strand
CGCACACCAAAACACACAAGATGGCCACTCGAATTCTTTTCACAACACACGCACTTGCCTAATATCACAATCGAAGACTTGCTCAACTAAACCTAATACTAGGAGGAGGAACCCTAGGTGCAACCGCTAGGCTGCTGCTACTTGCCTCTGCTTCCCCACATTCACAGGTCGATCTCAGCGATTGGGGACTGTGCCGGTCTGCAGAGCCCTGCTCTCCGGTCACGAGGCGGTATTAACCAATCCGCTGTTTCCAGCAACTAGAGCGCACGCACACTAAAACACACAAGATGGCCACCCGAATTCTTTTCACAACACACGCACTTGCCTAATATCACAATCGAAGACTTGCTCAACTAACCCTAATACTAGGCGGAGGAACCCTAGGTGCAACCGCTAGGCTGCTGCTACTTGCCTCTGCTTCCCCACGTTCACAGGTCGATCTCAGCGATTGGGGCCTGTGCCGGTCTGCAGAGCCCTGTTCTTCCAGTCACGAGGCGGTAATAATATCATCACTGTTTGAATGCGAAGGATATCATTTTTATCTTATTCCTCTTTTAGGTAATTTTATACTGGCTGATTGCATATTTGCACATAAAAAACCCTATTTGCACTTATTGTTTTTCATCTATGAACTTTCTACCTCACAAACTTTGGTGCTATATCGGTCATTGTGGTTTACAAGATTATTGTATTTTAAAATGTGATTTATTGTATGTATTGTTGCAGAATTGTTTATGATAAAAGTATTTTTAAATATGTATGTTTAATGTATTAATTTAAATAATAAACTACTTTTGAATTGAATTGAAAGTTGATATTCTAACATTAGGAATCTCTTTATAACAGAAGTTCAAAGGAACTTTGTTGTAAAGTCAAACCCTTTTATAGAAACACACAGTTTTCGGCATCTTGGCATCTGAAGGCGCTAGTGATTGGGGATAAAAAACTATTACTGCATTTTATGAATCAAAAATACTGTGCTAAGTGGTGTTTTTATCAGATATAGGGAAATACTTTATATTAGACAGGCCAGAAAAACATACACTATAGTGAAGCTTCGGATTTCCCTGGCCCTCCCCCTTTGGTGACACTATATTTGCATGTTTTGTGGGTGTGTTAGGGTGTAGCTAAGCTGACTATAAAGTATGCAGACAACCAGAGAACTCTCTCTTGCCTGCCTGATCCTGCCTAACAACATCTTGGGGGCCAACGTAATCACAACAGATTAAGCATGAGGTGAGCCGAGCACATGGGAAATGGGGAACGATTGCAATTGTATTATATAGTTAACAGTATAGTTACAAGTTTTTCCCTGCATAGGTAGTTAGACATTTTAATCACAAAGATGTATTTTAATCTATGTTTTCAATGAATGAGATAAGTAACGACAAAAGTATTAGAAAATTGTGAACATTTTTGTTTGAACGAATACTACGGATTATCAAATGATTACGTTATTTCAATGTTAGTAGAGTAGTATAACGACATTTCACCCAATCCTATCCATATAGAGAAAATACGTTTGAGAATAGTGAAGACATTTTCAGCAAAATTTGAATCACATTACATTGTATCGATAATTGACCAAGAGGGGAACCTTAGGTCTACCCAAGCAACCAGATTTAATGAGAAAGAACCCCAAGTTCTATACCTAAAAACCAATTACAACCTAGATACCATAGACAAACTTTGGGAACAAGCATTGGCTATGCCAATGATATTCACCGAAACCCAACAACACAATTATCGATCAAAATATAGGGATACAATCAATTTTGAAACACTGAAAGACAATCAGAAGCATAGTTTAAACATTTAGATACAGAAAAAAAAACTATATATTAGAAACAAAGAAACACTTCACGGTAGCCATACTCACTGAGAATCGTTGATCCTGACTCGATCCGGGAGGGTCCTTGCTTGACCCAGGGGTTCAGACAATCCAAAGGAGGGTGGCAAATCCATAAGAATTTAAAGAAAAAGCCCAAAACCAACAAAATCGGAGAAAAAGGCAGAGACAGAAAAACGCAGGTCCACACGCGATAGGCTTTTGGCCCATTCTGAGCCTATTTGCCCAAATTGAGCAACTGTGCAGGCGCGACTGACACACGGCCCTGTACGTAAGAAACGAAAAGGCTTTATTGGCAATAAATAAAGAAACAAAGTCACAAACTTTTCTTTAACTTTGTTTAAAGTACTATACATTTTTGATAAAATGAGATAAACACATTCTGTAAAGTGAGAAAATTCAAGAAAAATGAATTCTACAAAATGAAATGTATTTCTATGCATTAACAGTGTAAAGAATAATTATGAAGGTATTAATTCCTGTACTGAATATATTAATCTAAAACAATTTTCTTTCTGTATTGTGTAACATATTGAAACAAATAGTTTTAAAATAAAAGTCATAAAAACCTATCTGTCTGATTATTTTCATAACAATAAGGTTTTCTATGAAATAAGGTTACTTACCTGTTAGTTGAATAAGCAATAGAGGAGTTAACCATTTCCTCCAGAGATATTCCTATGTTAAAATTATCAGCTGGACTAATAATCCTACTGCTTAGAGATATTCACCCATAAAGAAAAGAGCTTGGAACAGGGCTCACCCAAGCAGGGAAACTCCTGGGGATTAAATAGAGACTAGAGCACTTCTGTTTAAGGGTATCAGTATACATTGTATTACAGGTATAACTGTTACTCCTACTTTCCTCCCTACACAATGTTTGCGGGGGTGGGTACCCCTTAATACACACGGAAACACATGAGGGGAAATCATGCGGGGAAACCAGGCTCTTATACCTGCATAATACTACGCCCGAGTGCCGACGGTGCCCTTGTCTGGGGTCCCTAACAGGAGACAGGGAGAGTAAACTTACCTGTACCACAGGCCACTAAGCCTGCGGCTTAATCCAGGTGCTGGTAGTGGCTTGGCCCATAATGAGAAAACAAATCGGTGACTGGGCAGCACGGGTGATGGCATCCGCAGGCCAGAGGGCACCTACTGTTTGGTAAGGGAATTCAGGGAATGCTGGAGGAATTAAGGGGTATGCAGCAGAACAGTTGGACATGGTGGCTTATGGAGCTGAGGAGAGGGTGGTAAGGAAAGGGAATAAGGAGGAGGAAAGGAAAGGATGGGACGGGTTGAAGGAGGCAGAAGTAAGGAATTGTTTGACGAGTACCTATTAGAGGCAAGATGGCCACCATGTAGGTTCAGGGAGATAGAATCTATATGATGGCAGATACTGGGCCATCTGATGGTTGCAGGTAAGTGGGGACACCAAAATGGTGACTTTCCAGGGTAACTCAGACCCAGAAGAGGGGCGGTGGGTGTGGAAGAGCTTTGGTGGCCATTATCATGGCCTTTACCTGGAGCTGTTCATCATGAGTATTCATGGCTCTGCCGTTTGTGTTGTGTTTGGTTAGGGTGGGGCTTTACTCTCTCTTCCTTTCTCCTCACTCCTCTCCTTAAGTAACCTCCCTCCCTCCCTCCGCTATTCTGGACCTTTTCGGTCTCATTTCACCTTGTCTTGTCCCATCTTTTCCTCCTCCGTATTCCTCTGCACTTCCTCCCCGATCCGACAAGACCCTGGGGACTCTGGCCTTGGTTATTTCCATCAGCCAAATAACTCTCTCGTCTATGAGATCTAGTGTCACAGTGTCTTAGTTCACAGTAAATAGATCATAGTTCATAGTGGTTGCTGGTATGTATGTTGGTCTCTCTCTCACACTTCGTCACAATTATCCATTACAATCCGTGTGGCTTGGGCTTTGTGTGGATTACTAAGGAGTGGATGTTACACCTGTGATTCCCAAACTCCTTACACCTTCAGTAGTCACATTTCAGGTGTAACATACCACACCAAAACACTTCTTATTGCCAGACCCAGGTGATTTCTCGCCATAGTAGCTACCTCAGACATTACTTGGCTTTGCACTTTTGTTTAGGGGTTACAACACTTAACCTTCGCCACTAACTCCTATGTACTACAAGTACTCATATGTACTACAAGTCTGACAGGAACCTCGCGCGACCCCCATACCGTGGAACTCGAGCCTGCTCAAGCCTCCGTCCCACAAGGCTCGCGCCTGCTCGCGCTTCATGCTCCGCAGTTCATGACGAAGCGTCTTCTAACCAACCCTTCGTCAATAAACTAGCAAGACGACGCATTGCGCAGAGCTCCGCAGCTAACACCTCACCGCTCTCCTCGACATCCTGAAGCCCAGACACACCTTGAAAAGCCCCGCTGACAACTGCCTGTGTCAACTGGGCCACTGCAGCGATTGGAGGTATGTGCCAGCGCGTACACCGCGTAGCGCTGCCTCCTTCTCTACCTGCCCCCTATCCTTAAAAGGGCAGTTCCTCATTTTTAAAAGCATCAATCTAATCTTCCATAAGAAAGGCTTATTAGATAAGACTCTTTAACACAAATTTACATACCAAGCCTCTAGTTTAGCTGAGATTTACCCTTTAGGCTCAGGGCCCCTGGAGGGAATTAGACAGCTCAACCAGGCACACTTTAAGAAAAGCTAATACCTTAAAGCATCTACAACAGTGGAGGACAACGCCTCTACGAGGTTCACCCTCTCCTTTAGATGATCAGGTTAGAACCTCACCAAGCTGAGAACTCAATCCTTAAAAAGTGATACAAACCTCCAACTCACCTTCTGCTAATCTCTTAGGAACGCACCACAGTCGTGAAGCATCTTGATTCACCAATGAAAGACGCAGAAGTTCCAAAGACACCTACATCACCTCACGCCGGTGCCACCCCAATCCTGTAGGTAGCAGGCAAACTGAGAGAATACGATCACACTAGGACACAAAGAACACAGAGCCCCTTTCTAAATAATTCTTCAAATCTAATTAAAGGGAATCTCCACTACAGAGGACTTCTGGACCCAAGAAGACACTGAACACCTCACACCACCCAGAGGAACCTCTACCCACTAAACCCACTAACAGTTCTTACTGGTGGTGCTGGCCTCCTCAGACCTTGCTATATAGTCTGGGGTGGTCGTAGTCATCCCCTACTACTTCATTAGTCTGGGTCTCCAGATAAGAAAAGTCAGTGATACAAACTTTGTCACAGTGGATCTCTGGTAGGAGCTCTGGGCTTAGTCTTAGGTAAAGACTTATATACAGGGTTGTGATGACACGTGTTGTGTACCTAATAATTCAATCGGCCACAGATAACGAAAACTTTATTCCAAGTCCTCCGCCACCTTGAAGCTCCAAGCAAACCCTCCAAAGACCCTACCAAAGACACTGACGCATGGCGCTCTACCATACTACAAGCCATGACAGGCAAAATTGAGGGCATTAGGGAGCGCATAATAGCTCGCAGTAAGACCATCAAGAGCACCCACAAGCCAACAGTGTGCAGATTACTCCCATCTTTACAAGTGCCCATCGGGTCCAACTTTGCCCTCAAGCCAGTCTCCAAGCAGGAGCTTAAACACATTAGTGTGGCCATGAAGCCTACTTCATGCCCATTCGATGACTGTCCACCATGCATCATTCAAGAATGTATTGACACACTGCTCCCCAACCTCACATCATTGGTTAATGCTTTCTTCCTTAAAGGTGATATCCCAGCTAACCTTAAAACCTCATGAATTGCCCCCTTGATAAAAAAGACCTCCCTCTGTCCAGACAACTCACTGAATTATAGGCCCATCATGAATGTCCCTTTTATATTGAAGATACTAGACAGGGTGGCCAATATTCAGTTAATGCATTATATCTTTTAAAACAGAATCTTATGCTCTCACCAGTCGGGCTTCTGCCAAGGCTATAGCTCAGAGACCGCCCTTCTCGACATACAATCACATCTTTTCAGACCTATTGACAAGGGTAAGTGCGCCATCCTCATGCTGCTTGACCCGAGCGCAGCTTTCGGTACCTTGCACCACAAGGTCCTGCTGGAGCGTATTAGGGAATCCACAGGGGCAGAGCCCACCACACTTGACTCGTTTAGTTCATTACTGGCAGGAAGCTCCACCATTCTTTCTACAGGGCAGGCCAAATCACCTCCATCAGCAGTTATCTTTGGGCTCCCACAGGGGGCATGCCTATCACTGGTTCTTTTCAATCTATACATCAAACCCCTGCATGACCTTCTCCTAATGCATGGCGTAATGTTTCAGAATTATGCTGATGATTTCCAGATAATTTTTTAAATGTCCGGCACTTACAGCACTGATCATAATAAGGCAGAGACAGTGTTCTCGCTCATCCAGTATTGAATGGACCATAACTGGCTCTGCCTGACTGCCGATAAAACAGAGCTGTTGATCACGAGAAGAAAAGCTTCCAGAGGCAAACTGAGGGCAAGCTATGCTTCCTTTCCTTTGAGTGGCTCCACCATTCTTATCTCG
The DNA here is from genome assembly GCA_035583035.1 of Eurycea cirrigera. Classification (NCBI taxonomy): domain Eukaryota; kingdom Metazoa; phylum Chordata; class Amphibia; order Caudata; family Plethodontidae; genus Eurycea; species Eurycea cirrigera. The sequence goes on along the minus strand of JAWWEH010310426.1, from coordinate 9,872 downwards.
GAGAAAATTAAGTCTTTGTTTATTTATTATGCAGATTTCAACATGATTTACCATCTTTCACATCTAGATACATCCACAAATTATTATCTCAAGTTGCTTCACCAGCTCTGTCTTCTCCTCTCACAAGAAAGCTGTGCCATTGTTTCCAGAGCCATTATCGGCACTAAACTGGATTATAAAAACTCCCTTCTCGCAGGCACCGCCGTTTACCTCATACACCGCCTTGAGACGGAGCAGAACTCAGTCATCCGTACTATCACAGGTCTGAAGAAAAGGAACCATGTTTCCAGTACTCGTGACACCCTCAATTGGCTTACCATCAAAACCAGAATCAAACAAAAACTCTCTGTGCTGGCCTATAAAAAACTTAAGGGCTTGCTCTCACACTACATCAGTCTCCACATCTCTCCATACACCCCCTCTCATGCCTCCCAAGACTAGATTAACACATGCAGTGGGCCGGGCATTCTACTACACCTGCCCCCAACCCTGGAATGGTCTAACTTCTGACATTCGCAATGCACCCTCCCTCAATGTCTTTAAGACAAAGTTAAATATAGATCTTCGAATAGCCTCTAACAATCATACTTAGATGTTGGCTGGTCCTTTTAGGCTCACCCTAGCTCTTTCCCTGTTAGTTTTGCTTCTTGTTATATGTCCTGCGCTTAAGTGCCTCTCTGCATACAGCGCAAATGAAAACTTAATAATAATAATAATAATAATAATAATAATAATAATAATAATAATAATAATAATAAAGGTACAGCAAAGGCCTGGGTGTGCTCTATGGGGATTGTTTTTGCCGCACTATGCAGCTGTTTTGGTTAAGGAATATCTCCTTCTCTTTCTTCAGTGAGCCACTTTCGACCTACAGGTTCCTTACCCATACTCCCCCTCCTCTGCATAGCAAGATGGTGGCCGGTACTCCTTCAATATGGCCACCTAAACTACCCTAACTCTTCAAGTCTATAACCTGCCTCCTAGTCATTGGGACGATTACTCCTTACTCCATTTCCACTAGCCCCCCTTTCACCTTCCCCTCCACTAAACTCTGCCCACTCCACATGGTTATGGATATTGACCAGTTCTATTTTTATGCTCATTCACTGTCTTCACCGACTCTATGGTCATTCCAGTTACGCCTTGATCACGATAATGAGAACACCATTGACGATAACGAGCCGGCACCTGCATTGCCCTCCGTTCTCATCTCTCTCCTCTTACTGTCCGACTGTCTGTTCTCCCCACAGCGGTTGGCATTAGCTTCTGGGATATCTCTCATCCCCTTCCACCAGACCACTGGTTTAACCCCACCGGCACAATGATTGCTCGCCCATAATAATCCAGTAGAATGTCGGAACAGCCCCAGATTAATAGGCCTGGACAAGGTCACCGAGGCTGGTATGGAGTAACCCAGGGGTCCATTATTTTGCGGGTCTCTACTAGAGAGGCCCTCACTTCACACTTCGCATGAACAGAAACTCGGCCGGGGCTGGTCACATGATGTCCCAGCGATGTGCCGCGTTTTGCGATCCATGTTCACAGGACACTACGGAGGCAGGCAAACGATTATCAGTGAGTGGATCCTGCCCCATTCAACTGCTGCAAGTTTGTTAGACTAGGTTGTTAATTGTTGCATTATTGGATTTCATAGATTCCTCCTGGTCTCTGAATCTGTTTTGTCAATGGACATTGCCGATCATATACCCAAGGGTGGTGAATAGTTATAGTTTAACTAGCATCTCACTCTATGGTCTATCATTAAAATCTGTTATGCCTGATTGATGGACCAATTTTGCAATGCCATCATGTGGCCCTACCATTCTGGCTATTCATCAGGTAGGTGGCCAGTGATTTGCCTGATACCACTGGTTGCAGGGCTACTCATACAGCATGGTGGGCTTTGTGTGCCAGGTATTTGTATTTAAGAAACTGCATGTTACACTTGCCGTTAGCGAGTGCTGTTTGGGCAAGGTTTCTACGTATTTGTAAACTAAGGAGCTGCTATTTAATATGTGTAAGCTATGTCTAAGCCCAACAAGGATACAAATACTAACGGTACAGGTGTAAAGATAGGTAAACAGAAAAGCACACAAGTACACCACTCCTGTGAACACAAAAGGATCAGGAATAAGACAACACCTTGGGTTCCCGTTAAGGGTGTCACCTGGAAGGACACAATCTTCCTTCTAGGTAGTTGCTCTTACAGCGGCTACTCTGTATGCTTATAGAGAAATGCAAACAGTATGTAACACCTCTGTATCTGGATCCTAAGGCACATACAGGGATTACAATACTCACAAGACTTAGCCTCTTGCAGATCCAGCAGGTACAAAACAGCGACTGCTTCCTAAAATAGAAACCAGCACACTGCAGAACAAATAACACTATGGACAACAAAGACACAGTAACAAAGGAAGGGACAGAGATTGCCTGCTAGTTAGAAACCAGCAGCCAACACCCTGTAACAAATGACTACACAAAGCATGAGGTGAAACATACGCTAAACATTTACCAATTCCCAGAATAAAGGATAGTAAGTGAGGCAGCAAAGACAGAAAAGAAACCAGAACTTAAGAAATGGAACCTAGAAGCTACAAAATTAGACTGGTGAACAAACACAGGGAAAACTAGTAACTGGGCTACACAAAGACTGGGCTGGATTCAGAATCATGGACTGGAGTCTGGAAATGGTGAAGGACAGCAACGTACAGACAGAGTAAAAAGAAAAGCCTGAAGGAGGATAAGAGTCAGAGACATACAATTGAGAGACAGATACAGTAAAATAAACAAGCAACTAAAAAGACACAAACAGAAAACTAGTAACTTGGAAAAGTAAACACAGAACCAGAACAGGAGGTGGAACTAGAAAGGCACAAAGAGAAAACAAGGAAACTAGTAACTTGGAAAAGTAAACACTAGACAGGAATAGGAGGTGGAACTAGAAAGGCACAAACAGAAAACAAGGAAACTAGTAACTTGGAAAAGTAAACACTGGACTGGAATAGAGGAAGCAGCAGTGACACAGAAAAGGGGACTAAGGAAACAAGCCGCAACTGAGAGGGATCAAGAGAAAAATTGCAAAGGGTAAAAAACTAGAAACTAAACTAAGCAGAGAACAAGGAATAAACACAGAGCATGACTGAAACAAGCAAGCAAACAATCTGAAGCACACTAAACTTAAAGTTAAAGTCAAGAGGGAACAAGAGGGCAGAGCTGGAACTATGCTAAAGGTACAAACAGTAACTAGGCTAAAGGTAATCAAAAGGTAAAGGGAGCAGGAATCAGGGCAAGGAACAAAACTGGAATACTAGACAAGGAACAAAAGCAGAATCAGGTAAACAAGTAGGTTCTGTGCATTGCGCGAAAACAGGCTCAGTGCAAGAACAAGGTACTCACTGTTCCTGCTGCTTTTAAAGTTCTCTTTCTGGCGCCAAAACTGAGGACTGGGAAAGCTTAATTGGAAAATAGTTGGAAGCTGTGTGATTGAACAGTGAGGAACAAAAACTACCAAAATGATGGGAAGTGTAGTTCCTAATGAACGGAGTGAGACTACCAAAATGCTGGGAAGTGTAGTTCCTAATGTGTCAAGTTAGACTACCAAAATGCTGGGAAGTGTAGTTTTAGACTGGTATGCTATAAATGCATGAGCTAAATGCATGCTGGTATTTGTAGTCTTTGAAAACAACATAATGTTAAGTAACATAACTAGTAGAAGGACAAATGGTTTTAGGAACCCCAAAATGTAGGAAACAGCATTCTACCAGTTTAGAACTTAACGCCAGCATGTTGGCAAAGGGCAGAGCCATAACACTGCAAGTTTATGAGAAGCCACATCAAAGAAGCTGTGGTAGTAGCGAGCACTCTGTTTTCAGACAGCGCCTCCAGTGAGGCTAACGATAGCCGATACTGGTGCTGAAAGACTGGCAGCATTTGTGGGTCAGTTTGGATGCGAACAGTGTGTACATTTGTGAGGCCGCTGTAATAAGAGTGTATGGAAAACACCTTGGGAATTCTAGGAGCACGTTACGTAGTTTCTGCTTCCCCACATCTGTGGCAGACCTATCTGCCGGGCTCATTTGCGCATCAAGCTGCTCGTTAAAACCAAGGTATGTGTCTGGCATGCCTATTTCACACTGCTGCTCTTATCTTTCGGTGATTGAACATGTAACCTGTGGTGGTGAGTGTTTGAGTTCATGTATGTACATGCTCTCGCATCCTTCTGGTATGTTCCTTGCAAAAATAACCTTAACCTCATCTCTTTCTTTCGTGCATGTCACCTCATTCACTGTGTCTACTTCATGGGGAAATAGTGACGTCATGGTGTACTATTGACCGCAGGGAGCATCTATATCCCAGCTACTTTTCAACCTGTATGTGAAACCACTAATCAACCTCATTGAGTCCTACCACCTGACAGCATACAACTACGCTGATGACACACAAATAATCACGACATTCAAGGACCCGCACAAGCACCCCCTGCCAGAAGTGGCCAACTGCATGCAAGCCATCAACTACTGGATGGAAGACAACCACCTGGCACTGAATCCTAACAAGACTGTGATCATGATTACGGGGAACAAGAAGTGCTTCCCACCCATCTTCCCCTGGCCGCCGAGCCTAGGGGACCCCCCGACTCTGGCAGAAGAATGCGTAAACCTGGGCATCACCATGACCAATGACCTCCGATTGAAACATCACTGCGACAAGACAGCAAGAACCTGCATATTCCACCTGAAAGGCCTCAGGAAAATCTTCCAATACCTGACTTTCCCCCAAAAGGTAACAGCGACACAAGCACTGATTATGAGCAGAATCGATTTTGGCAACTCCATCCTGCTGGGAACCAACAAGGAAAACCTATACACGCTTCAAAGGATCCAGAATAGAGCAGCAAGAACCATCCTGAACATGAAACCATGGGAACACATCGGACCGGGGTTGCACGCCCTCCACTGGCTCCCTATCGGGAGACAAATTTCATTTAAAGCGCTCTGCCTGATGCACAAAGCCATCTACAACCCCAACCCTGAGTTCAGCGCAAGGAGGTTCGAGGAAAACACGTTGACCAGACCATAAAGGAATGGGTACGGCCCCTATCTCGTAGAACCAAGATTCCAGAAATACAAGATGGGAGAATTTGCATTCACCAGACAAAGCGCCAGGATATGGAACCGTCTACCGGGGAACATCAGAAGCACCAAAGACCTCCTACTGTTCAGAATACTAACGAAAACATGGCTCTTCCCATCAAAAGAGGAGGGGAAAGGCGGAACAGCAGCAACCAGAATCTCTCATCTCCCGAGCACGGCAGAACGGAAAAGACGTCAGAGAGTAGCCCGGACATCACACACCCAGCCAAACTCTCCCCACCGACACACAGAGTCACCAGAACACCCAGCAACCCATCAAAGGAATGAAATCACCGACCAACCATGAAAGAGAAAACAAGGGGAAGAACCATCCTAGCGGGAACAGATGTACACAAGACAGATGGACACCAAAACACCAGACGACAGCGAACCGCACCAGAACCACAGCCTCATACACTCAAACACTGCGCAACTCTCACCACAGAGAACAACTGGAATAAACTAACAAAGGACACAGGCGAAACATCAAAAACCAAGATGTAGGTTTTGGCCCAAAGAAGGAGACGGCCGGAAGTGCCGATCTGCTTGCGCTGTCTCGAATGTAAGGGCTGGACCGACAGGCAAATGAGCAGCTACGACTGCCCATGGACACTGCCGGGGTAGCCACTGGGGAGGAGACACCGTGAAAGAAGGAATCCGACCCGCTAAACAACCTTTCCACGCAGGGAGCAAATCAAGACATATCCTACCAGAAGAAGAAACATCTACCTCAAACATACAGCCCGCAACAACCACACACACCACAAAATACTCACAGAAGACACCCAAGGGACACATATCGCCCACAGCCGTACAGGGCTCGGGCAACAAATAATCCGCATCAACACCCACAAGGCCACACAAACCACAAACAATCACATAACCAGGGTGGACGCAGATGGAACCACCCAAATAACAAAGACATAACCAAACCTGACACAAAGACGAATCCAGAAGTGGTTGGAACCCGACGCGGCTGGATCTAGACACACATAATCCCCTATGAGCACTGCGCAAGGGGGGCAGGTTAAGGGACCAGGATCGAAATCGGGCCGGGTAGGTCCCTCCGGCTTGTAACGCTTCGTAACCGCCTCGGTGGTGATTTAGCGCTATACAAGAACCTGCTAACATAACATAACATAACATATTACCACTCTTAGGACCAGAACCATTAGGACCAGCCCACTCTTAGAACCAGAACCAATATCACTACCACTCTTCCTTTCCTCCTAACTCCTCCTAACTTTAACTTAAAGACACCAACCTCTCTCATTAGCAACCGTGCGTCCAAATCTCAATCCACTTGGACTGAACACTGAGCATCCCCACTCTACAACCTGGAATCTTCATCCTTTTGGAGTGCTCCTTCACCTTCCCTATAAATCTGACGTCACCGTCTAACACGACGGTTTGTCAATGAGTGTAACTTGCTGAAGACTCACCTCTGCGCTTACGAAGACTCTTCAACGACTTTCACTCTTAGGCCCCGTACTGGGACCCGATCCTGCCTGCCGGCAAGACCCTTTGAAGCCAGCATGACATCTCCGAATCTGCCTGGATCTTCTCAGCCTTCTTGCCCAGAGACGCTTGCCCCCTAACGGTGCCTCACAAGCCGTTGGACCGTTCACACCCTCCAACCTTTCCCTCAGGATGTGTGAGTAGCCGGTCTCTCCACACTCTTTCGACTGCCGCAACCTCCACAGCAACTCCTCGCCTCCCGGCAGCTGTGACATCAATCCATCGGCAGCTCCATGCCCCCTTGGCAGCAGCTGGTTCTTTGCACCCTCTCATCTCCCGGAACGGGCGTGGCGAGTTGGGAAAGTCCAGTCTCTCGCTGGCTGTGCCTCCCTTAAGGCGAAAGGAGCTCCGCAGCTCCTAGAAGGTAAACAACCCTTCAGGACTTCATCTCAAGGACAGGCCCTCGGATTCTTGGGCCAAGCAACCTATTCCCTTAAGCACAATGGAGGAATAACCTTTGAACTACTGACATTAGTAAAGCCAAAAGGATCACAAGCCCTTGAATGGTTTACAAACTCCTGGCACTTCTCCACAGGACCCCTTTGTGAGAAGAGGAAACACTCCTATTCCCCTTTGGACCCGGTGCCGCCAACAACCAGGTGGGTCTGAGTCCAAGATATGAGAAAGGGAGTTAGGGGCATGCTTACACTGAAGACTATCCCAACTCATTCTACTTTACCATCTCATCCCTAGGAATCCTCACTCGAGCCAGGGACTCCCCGGGCTTCTCCACCCAGACACCCATACAATCCTTTCCCTGGCAGCACCGGGGCTGGTTTCCTCTGGGCGACCGGTCCCGTTGTCTGACTAACCCATCTGGAACCAGAGGAGCAAGCCAGAAGCACAAGTTACAGGTAAGCCCTCAGACGGAGTGAGTGTTTTTAGCAAGAGTTGTCACAGTTTGACAAACCCTTAAACATAACACTCTCTTTCCAGATGGACTCCAGAGTAGGTGAGTTAATTAAGCTAGTTGGAGATCTAAAACTGAGCGTAGGTGAGGAACGGAAGGAGATTTCAGTTCTGCAGACACAAATTCAAGACATTGAGCGTCTGGTAGGGGGAGAACTTCCTGAACAAAGCAATCCAGAAATGCCATCACTGTCAAGGCAAAATACCAATTCAGACCTTGAGGGTCAAAAGAAGAAAGAGAAAAATTAAATGAAGTTTCCCTTCCCAGACCGATTTGGTGGCGAACCACAGAAATTCTAGTCCTTATTATCGCAGTGCCTACTCCACTTTAAAGCCAAACCGAACCAGTTTGATTCGGGACCAGCCAAGGCACTATTCATCGTTTCTAACTTGACCGGCGATGCCTTGACTTGGGTGTCGCATCTCCTAACTAAAAACTATCCTCTCCTAGAAGATTACAAACTCTTCATGTGCGAATTTAAAAGGGTTTCCAAAAGAAAACTCTAATTCAGTCTAAAAGGTTAGAACTTCTCACCTTAAAACAGGGATCGAGCGACCATGTCCACTATATAGCCAGATTTCAAAGTCTTGTCATGGAGCTTGAATGGCCAGAAGAGGCCCAATACCCTGCCTATTACAAGGGTCTTAGAGATGAAATTAAAGAAGTCCTTCAAACAATAAATCCACAACTCACAACAACACAACACTTAATTGAACTTACTTTACAGATAGACCAAAGAAGCTCTGTGCGTCGTTCAGATCAAAGAAGGGGCGACATTAAAAGACCAAACCCTGTTCCTAGCTCTTCTCAAGTTTACTCAAGTTAATCCGTAGACCCAGGAAAATCTAGAGAATCCTTTATCAAGGGGGGAGCTCTAAATAAGTCTCAACCTCAACCTCCTCTGTCACAGGAGGAAATAGAAATGCAAACCAAGTTAGGTCTCTGCATGTACTGTGGTCAGAGTACCCATTTACTGAAAGACTGTCCACTTATTAAAAGAGCTGAAGTCCCTGTAAAACTCCTCTCAGTCTCTAATGAGGAGGGAAATGAGATGACTCAATCTTCGGGGAAAGTGAAGGACCAAACAAAACCTTTCCAACTCTTAACCTGGCGTTCTTATCTGGTGACCACTTCCAAGTTGAAGTTCAACTTCCGACTCTCTCTTTGCGAACCTTTAAACTTCTAATTGACTGCAATGCTCCCTTTTGCTACATGGATCTTGATTTTGCCAAAAAGTTTAAAATCTCCAAAATACCAAAAGAAAGACAAGAGAGAGCTTAAGGGATAGACGGTTCCTCCCTGACCTCTGGAATGGTTAAGGAAAGTTCAGAGCCTATAACTATGATCATTTGGCAACATACTGAAGACATTAAGTTTGATTTGATTAAAAAACCCCAATTCAATCTGATTGCAGGTCTTTCCTGGCTGAAGAAGCACAATGCCCATATTGATTGGGTTAGAGGAACCTTAAGTATTTAACCTGAATTCTGCACCCCCTGTGGTGAAAAAACTACAAGCTCACTCTCAGCACTACCGAATCCTCAGGATCATAAATCCTTACAAATTGGGGTATTAAAACCAGTGCTTCCTGAGGATTATCAACAATTTGCCGATGTTTTTCTCCCATTGAGGCAAACTCTCTACCACCTCATAGGCCTTACCACTGTGAAACTGACCTTGAACAAGGAAAGCTAATTCCTCATGGCAAGATATGTTCGTTTTCCCCTTCTGAGGAACTAATTCTAAAGGATTACCTAAAGGATAGCCTAAAAAAGGGGTTTATACACCCTTCCAAATCTCCTCAGGGGCTCCCATATTTTTTGTGACCCCAAAATTTGGTGAGTTACGCCCCTGCATTGATTATGGGGAACTCAATGACATTACAATCAAAAACCACTACCCACTTCCCTTAATAATGGACCTCATTGACCGGGTAGTTGGGGCGCAATAGTTCTAAAAGTTAGACCTTCGAGGAGCATAAAATCTTCTCGGAATAAGGTCCGGAAACGAATGGAAGACCGCATTTAAAACTAAATTCGGCATTACGAGTACCTCATAATGCCCTTTGGTCTGACAAATGCACCTGCTGCGTTTCAGTTCTTTATAAATGACATTTTTAAAGATATTCTAGGGGTTTTCACTGTCGTCTACCTTGACGATATCTTGATCTATTCAAAAAACCTTTCTGAGCATATAACCCATTTTTCTGAGGTTGTACTTCGACTCAGACAACACAACCTGTACTCCAAACTGGAAAAATGTCAGTTTCACACAAATGAGGTTGAATACCTAGGGCATATCCTTCGCCC
>JAWWEH010299326.1:0-16337 GCA_035583035.1 Eurycea cirrigera | reverse complement strand
AACCCTGATTTAATATATATAATTTACCTAAATCAACAGTGGGTTAAAGCACCCCAAACAATGTGAAGATTAACTAAAAAACCATCTCTCTATAGTCATCCAGCTAAATCGAGAGTAATTAGTAAACAGACATTAAGTGATAGACCAATGTGCACAGCTATGTACACGCAGATGAAAATAGTTACAAGAGCTGACATGTTTTCACAATGTAAAATGTTGTAACAGAACATTCACGAGACTCACACACAAGTTAGTCAATGTGGCCGCGGCGCAAGTCCAAGTGCCGCGGTTGTCAGCACGTGCTGTCGCAGCACGTGCATGATAACAAATATGGCTGTTTGTAACAAATACTATTGCACAATCACAGAGGTAAACACTTGATATACTAAAACATTATCAATATATACGCATTAACTGGACAGCATGTTCAAAACAATCTCTATGATGTGTAAACTATTTAAACGCTGCATTCTCGGCGGCGTGTTCGTACGGCCCAGTAAGGTCAAGACGTGCATCGGAATGCGGGGTGTTTTGAGAAAGGTAAGTCACATGATTTCCTAAACAAGGACTGGCAACTGATTGCCGTGTCTTATAGGAATTGTAGTTTTTAAGAATCTTGCAATAGGTTCCATTTAATGTAGTACGATGTTAGTTACATGGAGCAATAAGATCACAATATAGAAGTCATTACTGAGCAATACGTTTTACCTGATGTACATGCTAAGAGACTCTGCAGTGTGTACAAAACATAAATAGGTAGTTATAAAATGCCTATTAATAATGAACAGTTGTCACCCAAATGGCATAGCAACATCAGCATCATTAATACCATAGTCTTTGATTCATAACAGTGTGTGCACATCAGATCTCTCATTCATTCCTTTAGGAAAGCTGGTATCCAGCTTCCTGATCCAAATAATTTCTTTTCTTTTTAATAAACGAACTCTGTCTCCTCCTCTAGGGTGCTTGGGTACATGATCCAGTACCATGAAACTTACTTGATTTGCATTATGATATGAAGCATTGAAGTGTTGTCCAACAGATGAGCGCACATCCTGTGTGAGGATGGCAGTTTTATGTTCAGCAATGCATTTTTTTACCATTATCTGTGTTTCCCCAATGTATAGTAAGCCACAAGGGCATTTGACGGTGTAGACTGCAAACTAAGTCAAACAGGTAGCATATACTTTAATCAAGATTTTCTCACCCGTAGAAGGGTGATTAATGTAACTGCCACTGATAATAGAGATACGTTGCCCACAACTCAAGCAGGGAAAGGTTCACTGTTTTAGAGTGGACAATCTCATTTGTTTCGCATGAATTGTAGCGTCGGCTCTGACAATAGTATTGCCTAAACTCAAGCCTTTTTGAAATGCTATTAATGGTTTCTCACTGCAAAAAGGGAGGGATGCATCCTTCTGCAACATAGACCAATGCTTTAGCAAGATATTGCGTACTTTGTATCTGAAGTTAGAAAAGGTGGATTTTAAAAACTATTCTTTCAGAACATGCTTTAATCTTAGGTTTAAGCAATTGATCTCTTGTAAGAAGGTCAATCCTGGTTTGTGCCTTATTAAACAATGACTCAGAATAGCCACAATCCAAAAATCTCAGTTTCATCTCCCCTAACCTTTGACCAAAGACAGAAGGATCTGAAACAATTGTTTTTAATCTTACAAATTGACTGAAGGGTAATGCACGTTTTGTGGATTCAGGGTGAAAACTATCCCTAGACAGTAAGCTATTCAAATCTGTAGTTTTACAATAGATGTCAAATGTTAATCTATTGGAAGTGGGATACACTGTAGTGCCCAAAAAGTGAACTTCCGGGTCTCCTACATGAAGTGTAAGCTTTAATGGCGATTGGCTGGAATTGATGGAGTTTACAAATGCTTCTAAAGTGTCTCTTGAACCCCGCCAGACAAGGAACACATCGTCTATGTAGCGAAGCCACATAGCAATGTGTTCCTGGTCCGGACGGGAGAACACATAACGTCAGAGCCGACGCTACAATTCACGCGAAACAAATGAGACTGTCCACTCTAAAACAGGGAAGCTTTCCCTGCTTGAGTTGTGGGCAATGTAGCTCTATTATCAGTGGCAGTTACATTAATCACCCCTCTACGGGTGAGAAAATCTTGATTAAAGTATATGCTACCTGTTTGACGGAGTTTGCAGTCTACGCCGTCAAATGCCTTTGTGGCTTACTATACATTGGGGAAACACAGAGAATAGTAAAAAACACATTGCTGAACATAAAACTGCCATCCGCACACAGGATATGCGCTCGTCTGTTGCACAACACTTCAATGCTTCACATCATAATGCAAATCAAGTATGTATAGATACTGCTAATTACTGATTGCACGTTGCACGCCGTCGGGAGACAGCTGCCGGCGTGAGCTTTTTCCTGCTCGGCATTCCTTGCTTGGACTAACCTCTGAGCGTTGTTTCAGCACCTACAAGGAAAAACGGAAGATAAAACTACATTACCCAGAAATTTTGTAGCCGCCATTTTGAGGGTGGAACAACTGTGCATTTGTGCGCTTTTAGAAGCCCGGACTGAGCGCCAGCGAAGCGTTTGTCGAAGGCCTTCAAAGGCCGCTGTTGGCCGGTGCCTAATCAACGTCATCAACGTGGCCACTTGATTTTGGACGGGCACGCCTACAGCCTCATACTGCTAATTACTGATTGCACGTTGCACGCCGTTGGGAGACAGCTGCCGGCGTGAGCTTTTTCCTGCTCGTCATTCATTGCTTCGACTAACCTCTCAGCGTTGTTTCAGCGCCTACAAGGAAAAACAGGAGGTAACTGACAAATTGTGGACTGTTGGATTGTGGATTGGCGAACGTTATCCTTGGCGCAGTTCAAAGGACTTTGACTTTCTACCTGTGAATGAAATAATGAAATTGATGAAATTGATATATATGATATAATGATCCTCTGTTTAATATATTTGGTTTCAAAGTACTTATTGGAAAGCGCTAGCTTCAATTTAAGTCTAACTGTGCAATTTCTTTATTGTGGAGCCATTACGCTCGTTTTAAGTTCTTCCCAAAATTCCAGTCAGGTTGGGTTAACAACGCACCTCTTCTTTTTTTTTTTAGATAAAACTACTACATTACCCAGAATTTTTGTAGCTGCCTTTTTGAGGGTGGAGCAACTGTGAATTTGTGCGCTTTTAGTAGCCAGGACTAAGCGCCAGCAAAGCGCCTGTCGAAGGCCTTCAAAGGCCGCTGTTGGCCGGTGTTAGCCGGAGGTACCGGAGACCGAGCCAGCAGCGACCTTTGTACACCGACTGCACTGTATTATTCTTTAACTATTAGAAAGAGGAGGGGTCTCCTTTTTATTGCTTGAAGCCCAAGCTTGCCTTCCTTGAATAATCGAAAGTGCTCCAGATAAGTGAGTATGCCGCCAAGAAAAAATGTTGTGAGTGTGAAAAAAACTGGTAATAAGGCTATTGAGAAAGAAAATACAGGTGCAGAAGGGACACCTAAGCAAAATGCTATCGACACCTATTTTGTAAATAAACCTTCAACTAGTAGCACAAGTAGTATTGTAGACATTGAGGCTGAAGAGGCCAGCAATCTGCTTGATTTATCAGGACATTCAGTAAGACAACTCCGAAAAGATTCATTGATACTCAACGGCTTAGACTTTAACGCTGTTGAAAACATGGATGTCTTGAGTAATGCCGAAACTGCAGATGAACTCAGAAATGTAGTACCTAGTGGAGATGTCATTAGCGAAGCTAGCCTCTCATCGCAGGTTAACACGGTGGTTGAGAATCCATTAAGTACTGCAGACTTATCAGGAATGCCAGCTTAGTGCCGACTGACTTAAATAAAAGCCTAGGAATCGACATAAACAGGGGTAGGCACAGCACGCCAGGACATAGGCGCAACAGCAAAGAAAGAAGATTGTCTCTAGTGAGGCTTGACTTAGACACCTATGGCACGGCAAACTTAAATAATAAGATAGACAAAATTGTCAATCTGTTGCATGGACTTGCATCAGCAGTTGGGAAACTAACGGATGCTGTTGGTAAGTCATTCGGAAAAATAGACACAGGGTTGAAAAATCTTCGCAAAGTAGCAGAAACCAGGGAAAGCATAATCCTTACTAAAGTTGGTGACATCAAAGGTGATTATGAACAGATAGCAAAAGCTGTTGAGGTACTAGCGACTAATGGTAATTTTATAAGGGACACTGTCAAGGAAGTACTGAAGGTCAGTCAGAAAATAGCATGTAAAACTCCTGTACCCAGTGAAATATCTTTGCAAAAAGTAATGCCAAACACTCCATGCAATAATAAAAGACTGAAGGCCACTGATAATGGGAAAGGCAAGGAGAAGGCAAAAAACAAGGTCCACATAGTTGAGCAAGAAAGGGTGGTTGATGATAGCGTGGTTGAAGAAATTGTAGTGCCTATTAATAGTAGGCAATCTGCTAGAAAAAAGACTAAACAGCCTGTGCAAAAAAAAAAAAAAGGTTGACAAAAGTAAACAGCAACAGCGGAAGGTAGTGGATACTCCTGGAGAGAAGGGTAGGAAAAAAATGGAAAGCACAGTAGATAGCAAAAACACAGGGGCTAAAGTAGGTAACTATTTGTATTTTACACCAAAATATATAAACAAAAAAGAAAGTTCCAAGAAAAAAATATTTTTTAACAGACGAGCGTTCCTGGCAATGACTAGCACAATTGGCAAATTAAAACATATTTCAAATAATCATGTTTTATCCGTCGAATTTTTAGAAAACGGTTACGATCAAGTTGACAACTAAAATCCATCTTATTGATACAATGTGTAGTAATTATGTTTATAAGTGCTTAAGTGAGTTTAGGAAAAAGGGCATTATAATGGAATGTAACTATCGACCTCGCAAAGTATGCCCGTCAAATGACAAGATTAGCACAGCATTCCTACCGAAAAACAGAAGAAAGCACGTCCAGTTATCGGATGATGATTCATCTGAAGAATGCAGCTCAGAGGAGGAGAATGGCAGTAATTCCTCCATGAATAGCGAGTCAGAGAATATGTGGCAGAATTTATCAGGGTATCAATCCTGTGAGGAATAGGACATAGCTATTCAAATAGCGACATGGAATTGTTGTGGTCATTTTAAAGATTTAACAACAAACACACTACCAGCTCAATATGGGGATGTTAAAGTGCTAATGTGCCAGGAGACCTGGGCCATTGGAAATAAAGTCCTGCCTGGGTACCAGGTATTTGTTAATGATGCCGCAATGACCGAGCACGGGCATAATAAAGGAGGCTTACTCATAGCTGTTAGTACACATATAGATTGGAAGATCATCGAAACCGTTATACCAACCAAGGGCCTTTTATTAATAAAGTGCATATGCAAAACACATAATATTAATGGTAGCCAACAAATGTGGATTTTAAATTATTATAATAGCCCTGCAGATGGCAGGATAAAGAAATTGGAAAATATAGGTTATATTAATGTGTTTGTGACTACTGCGGTTGATTTGAACATATCACTAATTATAGGTGGGGATTTTAATGATAATTTGATAACTCTGAATGGTAGGAAATCTGTATTTAAGAAGCACTTCCTTAACATTCTAGGTGAAAATGGAATGTATGTAGTACCAGTTAATGAAATGAATGATGAAGATGATTATACATTTATAAGGGGCAGCAGCAAATCAATGATTGATTTTATTGTACTTCCTGCGATTTTTTTATGCAAAGCTGAAATACTCCCATTGGTAAAAGGCGACCATAGAGCTGTGTGTGTTGAGCTAAAAATGACTGATAAGCCCATAAGCAATAAAATGTTGCAACCATGTATTGTAAAAAAGGTTCAAATAAACTGGACACAGCGTACTGAAACGAATATTGTTAACACGATACAAAAAGTGTTAACTGAACAGAATGTGGTACCTGCTAAGGATGAAAAAATATTAGTTGCATATGAAAAGTTTATTGTTAGAATTAAAGAAGAGATTTGGAAAAAGATGATAATCAAAACTAGAACTGATGAAGCTTGGTTTGACGCAGATTGTAAAAGGTACAAAGCAGTGTCAAACAAAGAATTAAGGAGATGCAATTTGATTACAAACGTAGAATTGAAAATATTGCAGCGTAAAAAAATACTCAAACATAGGCGCATCTACTATTTTACAAACAAAAGAGCTTATGCAAATAGAATGTGGGAGCGCTTAGAAAATGCACTGCTTACCAAAGATCAAAGGTCATTCTGGCGACTTGTTGGGAATCATAATGAACTGAGTGAGAATAAGTTTGTTAATTGTATTTCCAAAAATAAGTGGGAAGATTTTGTGTTCTCAGTCTTTAAAGATCCCCCTAAGAGTATAACCTTAGAGTACTCCATTGATGAATCAATTACTCCAATGATGACCCCTGAATATATACACGAGTTAATAACCAGCTGCCCCAGTTCGAGAGCGCCTGGACCTGATAGGGTCCCGATAATATATTTGAAGAAGAACATCACAGCATGGGCACCCATTGTTTGTAAAGTGTTTAATCAAATATTGATGAATGGGATTATCCCTAAAAGTTGGAAGGGCTCCATAAGGGTGCCCATATTCAAGAAAGGTGATAATAACGAGTGCCTTAATTATCGTATGCTTGCAATGACAGACTGCATTGGTAAACTGTTTACAAAGTATTTATTACAGCAATTGTGGAAGTGGGTTGGAAAAGTTGATGCCCTTCCCATCTCACAAGGGGGCTTTCGGCCCCAGGGCAGTACAATATACCAGTGTTCTACAATGAATATCCTATGTCAAAAATACATCAATAGAGGGGCTACACTATACGCTTGCTATGTGGATTTTTCCACTGCATTTGACACCGTTAACAGAAATGCTCTTTGGACATAGATGCTGAAAATGGGGTGCCCTTCTCAATTAGTATACTTAATACAGCAGTTTTACACTGGCACTTGGTACAGGGTGCCTTATTCTAACTCAAATGATCTGACAGAGAAAATTGAGATGTGCAGGGGTGTGAAGCAGGGGTGTGTGCTTGCACCCCTGCTTTACAACCTGTATGTCTCGGACATGTCGGATGAATTGGCCACTTGTCAGGATATAATTTCTCCCAAGATCGCTGACCATTATGTCAGCGATCTTGGGTATGCTGATGACACAGTAATCCTAGATCTTACTGTTGCTGGTTTGCAATCAAAGATCAATAAACTTGTGGAGTGGTGTGCCCTGAAAGAATTGAAAATAAATACAACTAAAACAAAATGTATGCTTTTTAGAAAGGCAACTACTAGGAAACAGGCAGATGTTGTATTTTATTTGAATAACCACCGGCTGGAAATTGTGGAGTCTTACAACTATTTGGGCCTGAATTTTAGTGTCAATGGCAAATAGAAAGCAAAGCGTGGAATAAAATAAGTGGTATCCTAAAATTTGCACTGTACTATGACACTAGAAATATGATTTCGATAATCCGTCTTTACACTACTCAAATTGTCACTGTGATCTTATATGGAGTAGAAGTCTGGGGTCTGGGCAATCTAGATAAGATTACAGAAATTGAGTATAAAATGTTGAGACTCATGACTGGATGTCCCAATAGCACCCCAGGGGTATCCCTCTTGAGTGAGCTAAATATTCCGGATATTAGAACTATTGCTGAATCCAGAATTTAAAAATTCTACTCTACTATATACAAAATGAATTACACATTTTTGAGTGCTTATGCTTATCATGAAATGAAAAACAAAGAGAATGATAGCACAAATGAATTACACAACAGATTAGTTAAATTATGTGAAAAATGGTGTGGAAGCCCAGCTTTGGAGACCTTAGCGAATGTAATTAAAGATCAATGGAAGTTGGAGAAAACCAAGAGAGCAATTGAGGAAAAAGAAGAACTCTTAGCTAATTACAAGTCACTTCAGCGTTATATAAGAGTGTGTAAACTTGGTTATACACCTGAATAGATAATCATTTCTTCATCAATGAAATTATTAAAATTCTACCTAAAATTTAGAATTAATGTATATAGCAGAATAGTAAACTCAGCACATGCAAAATATAAAAGATGTGAATGCACAAGTTGCAGTGAGGATTTATGGCTACATATGACTTGTATTTGCCCGCTATTTTATAACCAAAGAGTAAAATGGCTAAATCCAATGTTGGAAATATCAAAGGAGAGACCGGAATAATGATTGTATTGATGAATCTTTTAACTACTGCACACATTGCTAGATTGTTTGATTATTTTAAAGCTATTGGTCTTGTGGACTTAAACTCAAATTTAAAAACGATTGCATAAACTAATATTTTAAACAGAATTTTAACTTGGTACTCATATTTAATTGTCATAATGTTTGCTGCATCATGCACTTTAAAACTCTGCTGCTATCTTGAGCTGATTATTGGTATATAGAAATCCACTGTATTTTTCACTTTTTCGATATTGCTGTTTTAATGGATGTTGCACTTTATTGCTGCTATAATTGCACTTTATAGATCTATTAATATGCTATGGTTGTAATAATGCTGCACTTGCACTTTACTTTGACTGAATGTATTTTATGTATTTCTTTTATATTGTACATACTTTAATGTATTAATATAAAAATAAAATATTTTTGAAAAAAAAAAAAAAGTATGTTTCATGGTACTGGATCATGTACCCAAGTAACCTAGAGGGGGTGACAGAGTTCGTTTATTAAAAAAAAAAGAAATTATTTGGATCAGGAAGCTGGATACCAGCTTTCCTAAAGCAATGAATGAGAGATATGATGTGCACTCAGTGTTATGAATCAAAGACTTTTGTATTAATGATGCTGATGTTGCTATGCCATTTGGGTGACAACTGTTCGTTATTAATAGGCATTTTATAACTACCTATTTATGTTTTGTGCACACTGCAGTGTCTCTTACCATGTATATCAGGTAAAATGTATTGCTCAGTAATGACTTCTACATTGTGATCTTATTGCTCCATGTAACTAAGATCGTACTCCATTAAATGGAATCTATTGCAAGATTCTTAAAAACTACAATTCCCAAAAGACACAGCAATCAGTTGCCGGTTCTTATTTAGGAAATCATGTGACTTAACTTTCTCAAAACACCCAGCATTCCGATACACGGATTGACCTTACTGGGACGTACGAACACGCCACCGAGAATGCAGCGTTAAAATAGTTTACATATCATAGAGATTGTTTTGAACATGCTGTCCAGGTAATGCATCTATATTGATAATGTTTTAGTATATCAAGTGTTTACCTCTGTGATTGTGCAACAGTATTTGTTACAAACAGCCATATTTGTTATTGTGCATGCGCTGCGACAGCATGTGTTGACAACCACAGCACTTGGACGTGCGCCGCGGCCACATTGACTGACTTGTGTGTGAGTCTCGTGAATGTACTGTTACAACATTTTAAATTGTGAAAACATGTCACCTCTTGTAACTATTGTCGTCTACGTGTACATAGCTGTGCACATTGGTCTATCACTTAATGTCTGTTTACTAATTACTCTTGATTTAGCTGGACGACTATAGAGAGATGATGTTTTGGTTAATCTTCACATTGTTTGGGGTGCTTTAACCCACTGTTGATTTAGGTAAATTATATATATTAAATCAGGGTTCAACGACTATATTAGGAATTTATCGTTGTGTATATATTAATCCACTTTATTTACACAAATAATTAGCTTTATGGTGCTTATTTTTATTTACAAGGTTTCATTTTAATTATATTTCAGTGCCTGATTGCACCCCGTTATGGGTGAAACTAGTTGCACAATGGAACTGCATGGAAAACAAATGTGTCTTTAATTTCAAAGTGAACCATATAAGTTGATATGCAACTAAAGATATACACAGATAATTGTGTTGAATAAAAGACACCCTCTGGTACAATTGAAGACGATTTGTGAATCATTTATCTAAAAACGGATTCTTACTTTTTCTTTCTATTTTCTTCATTTTATGCTTATGTCAATTTGAAGTTTTTAAGATTGGATTATAAGCATTTATGTTCCCTCATTTGAGGGCCACTTAAGTGAGCTCAGGTGTATCACACGGACTGGTTCTAGAAAAACACACAGGCTACTGCTATCAAGATGTTCATAGGAGTGTTGAATGGAGGTGATGTGAGCCTGAAGCAGAAAGACTTGGAGGGCTGGTACTGCCAACAGGCGAGTGGAAGCCTTGGCTTCCGGGAGTTTAAGGGGCAGGGCCAACTTGGACGGATAACCCCGCCCCATCGGACGTCAGGGGGCGTTTTCTGCTGAGGACGCCGGGTCAAAGGCGCCGACTTCTTGGAACTCCTCCTCAGTTTCCGGCAGCTGCACAGGACGGTGCAGCTATCACAACGGCGGAAGGATCGCTTTTTCTCGCCGGTATCCGAAGATTGGTTTGATTTTCCGGCCTTCGTTGGACGAGCTACCGGGTTCCGCGCGTCGTGACAACGGTGAGCTTTTATGGAAGGGCGATCTTCGCTCTTTCCTGGGGCGGCCTTGCCGCGTTTAGTTGCCGCAGCCCGCTTCTCCTCCTCACCGCTTCTCTGGGCGGCCTTGTTCCATTGGTTAACCCCCCGCTCCCCCCCTAGACGGCACACCCGCAGCGGTGGAAGCAGGGCGGCAGTAACGCTTTCGCCTGGGCAGCTTCGCCACATTTGATAACCCCCCCCCTCCACCCTAAACAGCGTGCTGGGCGCACGGAGGGGCAGCGTGGCTACCGCCGCGGTCTGGGTTATTTAGTTCAATGTTAGAATCTTCCGCCGCGGTCTGGGTTACCTAGTTCAATGTTAGAATATCACTTTGCACTGACCGCGAGAGCGGAGGTTACAGTTGATTGTTTGAATTTGGCGCCAAAACCAGATAGGTTTGCATTTGGCGCAAAAAGCTGAGCAGCGCTTACACCCTCGCCGCGAACTAGGCGGTTGGATAAAATTGGCCATACCTGTTTTTCAATGTGCATCTATTATTTGGCCTACAGTTGCTGCCTCTATTTTCGATGTGCTAATGTGCATCTATTATTTGGCCTACAGTTGCTGCCTCTATTTTCGATGTGCTAGGAGGGCCATGCCTGTTTGTCGCTACGCGACCGCTTATTTACAAGTTATTTTGTTCTTTAATCACATTGCCTGTTTTCCCGACCGCAGCATTCTACAGGATTGTGCTCCACGATCATGACTGTTTGTCGCTACGCGACCGCTTATTCGCAAGTAATTTTGTGTTTTGATAAAAATGTCTACGGTTGCATTGTACAGGATGGTGCTTGCATAGTACAGGATTGTGCTTGGTAAATGGGCGGGTGAATGCCTATGCCTACAATGAACGCGCTATAAATGCCATGCCTTTTTTTTGCCCGCTTGCCTTTCTCTGAAGGTTTTGTGTTTATCGCCAAAATTCTTTGTTATCGATGCCTGTTCGTTTCCCCCGCTGATAGGCTGCATTTAGGGTGCAGAGGTGCTGGTTTTTTAAATAGCGATACTTATGTTGCCATGCCTGTGTTTCTCGCCACAAACGCCTTGCTTGTTGCATAGATACGCTTTGCTGTAATTTCCAGGCCCAGCTTGGTTTGCCGTGTGCCCTGTGTGCAGGGCTTCGGCAGAATGTGCAGTATACATTGGCATCAGGAATGCCCAGCTTGGTTTGCCGTGTGCTCCGTGTGCGGGGCTTCGGCAGAATGTGCAGTATATACTGGCATCAGGAAAGTCAGTGGCATCAGGAAGCTCTTATCGCATAAGTTTTAACGTGCAGTATTGAATGTCCACGGTCTAATACAGTATACAGTGGCAGTAGGGGGAAAAGATGCAATATATAGGGACTATATCTTGTGCCAGCGAGAGCAGGGTTTCTGCGCACTGTTACGATGGTGCACGTTGAAGAATAAGGGAGCTCCACCCCAGTTAGACGCACGTCGCGCAGAAAAAATAGTGGCTGCCCGAGTGGTGTCGCGCAAAATCATAGGGGCTGCTCGAGGGCTCCTGTGGCCCGCCTGCGGGTGCGAGTTGAAAGGTACAAACACGCTGGAAAGGGGGGATTTCTACCCCGTGTTCCTTTTTACGGTGGTGCTGGGTGCTTCACTGTCCCCCATAAAGAGTGGGGGCTTTTCTTGCGACAGTTAAGAATATTTTCTCTCATTGAAAAACATGCTGCCCTTTTCTCCTTTGCTGTTTTTATCGGGGATACTGGAGTGGCGCTCTTTCCCGGATGACGAGCAGAACACGGTCCTCTCGTGTGGGATGTATTAAGCGGACTTTTCTTTCTTTCCTTTAAAGGTGCCACGGCCTCTGCGTTTTCAGCATTACAGCATTGTATCAGCATTACAGCAGTGTAACAGAGGACGAGGGGGTAAGAAAGGTTTATCACCAAAACTACCAATCTGGGCCCTGTTCTTCGAGGCACTAGAACACACCATGCGGGGCCTTGGTAATATGGCCACAAAGCGTTACGCCAATTGCTATGGCTCACATATGTCATTGTACTTTCTTTCAGTTTTTTGACAAAGACAAGACAAGGTCTAGGTTGGTTGGCGCCTCATACACGCGGCCAACAGCGGTGAGTACTGTGCAGGTGTTTTTCGTGGCCTATATCGTTACCACCTAATGGGTGTGCCAAAGGGACATGTTTTACAGTTACTTTTGTGTAAGCAATGGCCATCTTTTAAGGTCAAGATGTTTTGGTCAAAGGCAGCTTTAAGGTCTCTGTTGCTTAGAAGGTCACAGTAGCATGCAAACAGTAGCATGCAAACATTTAACTGCTGATGTGGCAGGGGAAAGGTCAAATACGGCCACTGATGCATGTGATATTTTGAAAAGGCCGTGGTATAGACGGTCACAGTAGCATACAAATATTGAACTGCTGATATGGCAGAGAAAGCCGCAATACGGCCACAGTTGCACACGTTGCTCTTAATTGTATGCCGCAATAGGGCCACAGTTGCACGTGATAATTAAGTAAAGGCCGCAGTACGGTCGCTTAAGTAAAGACCGCAGTGCGGTCTCAGTTGTGGGGCACACACGTTGCTCTTAATTGTACAGAGGTCACAGTTGTTTCATTTTTTGATATACAGTAAAACTTGCCGCAACGCGGTACAGAGGCCGCAACGCGGTCACAGTTGTTTCATTTTTTGATATACAGTAAAACCTGCCGCAACGCGGTCACAGTTGTTTCATTTGATATACAGTACAACCTGGCCTTTAAGAGAAAGCCCGGTAGGGACATAAAGGACAAGTACCGTTTGGCTAATTGCACAATTCTCTTCCCACAGAAAAAATGCCTAAGCCCGAGGCAGATACGGAAAGGGGCATGGAACTCTTACGCCTGCTGATTAAGGCTAAGGGCAGAAAGTGGGTTCATCTGAATTCCAAGGACAAGAAGAAGACGGGAAAGAAGCCAAGGAAGGACCCGTCCAGGTGGAATAGGCTGGCGCTGACCTCGACAAGTGAGAGCTCGGCGGAGGAAGAAGATCCCGGTACCTCTCCAGGTGGCCCAGCTCCCAGTGGCCCAGCTCCCACTCCAGCTCCCGTGCCGGCTCCGACCCCTACGCCAAACCCAGTTCCTCCACCGACACCCATTCCGGCGCCAACACCGGCTCCAGTACCACTACCTGCGCCACCTGCTGTTCCGCCTTTGCCGCCTGCCCCCGCGCCTGTGCCTCCGGCCAGTCCTCGAGGACCATCACCTGACCTGCCTAGCCCGGCCCCGGTGCCTGCTATGCCTGATGACATTGCCGGTAAGAAGAGGCTGGTGTTCATGACCGCACTCGCGGACCTTATGGATTGTAAAATGGGGGAACCTGAGCCCCCTGTGCCTATAGTGCCTGTGGTAATACCGGGGGCATCCCCCCCGGCCGTGATCGCAAACAATGTTTCCCTAAAGATGCGTCAGAGGATATGGGCGGGGGAATATATCGATGTGTTTGACTTCGTGGATTGGGGGCCAGTAAGTGTGCAGAGGAGGGATGGTAAGAGCGGTACTTGGAAGTACCAAAAGCCCTGGGTGGAAAGGTCCTTCACTAACTGGCTGGGTGGTTTTAGCATCTATATGAGCATTCTGTTGGAAAGAGAACCTCAGCAGGGCGGGGCCTTGTGTGCTTACATCAACTTAATAACAGAAGCATATACTTTTCACCAGGAGGGGGCGTGGCTACGCTGCGACACAAAATTCCGTACAAAGAGGGAACACACAAAGGATGTTCCTTGGGATGTAAGGGATGCCCACCACTGGTGGGAAGTGAACAGCAGACCAGACAGAAGTGGGGGGGTAAGGCATGGTACTCAGAGTGGGGGTACAAAGAGGCCATTTGTACGGGCACAAGCGTCCAGTGGACAGGGGACGGGAGTAGCAGTGTGCTGGGGTTTCAATGGCAAAGGTTGCATAAAAGGTGTCTCCTGTCTTCACAGGCACGCATGTTCTGGATGCGGGGTATTGGGACACCCAGTGGCAAGGTGCTACAGGCGAAATGCAGCTAAACAGGAACACCCGCCCCCAGCTGCGGGGAGCAAAGGACAGTAACACACGCCGCTACAATGCAAGGGGTCCCGCTGTCAAGAATGTTTGTGATCTATATATGCATGAAATGTTGGGGCCGGCTGGCAAAGTGTTGCAATGTTATACCAATTGTAATGGTCTGCCCACCCCAATACATTTTTCCAGATTGTGTTATTTCCTGTCAGCATATCCACGCCGGAAAGAGGCCGCCGCTTTGCTGGCTGGTTTCCGCTATGGGTTTCGCATCCCGGTGTCCGGCCACGTGCAGAGCGGTTTGCCCAAAAACCACAGGTCCTTGGAAGGGAATAAGTTAGTAGCAACCAGAAAGATTGAGAAAGAATGTGCTAAAGGCAGATTGGCAGGCCCCTTCAGCTTGCCCCCCCCCCCGATTTCGTATGTTCTCCTCTAGGTCTGGTTCCCAAGAAAGCTCCCGGGGAATTCCGTCTTATCCACAACTTGTCGTTCCCGTTGGGCCTTTCCGTCAACGACCACATAGCTCCCGAGCTCTGCCACGTGTCTTACACGTCCTTGGATGTGGCTATCGAAGTGCTCAGGGCCCTGGGCCCGGGGGCCCTCTTAGCAAAGGCCGACATTGAGTCTGCCTTCAGGCTACTGCCTGTGCACCCGGAGGATCAACACCTGTGAGGTTTTTGTTGGGAAGGGAAGTATTATATGGACCGTTGCATGCCAATGGGGTGCTCGGTATCCTGTGCATACTTCGAAATGTTCAGTTGCTTCTTACAGTGGTGTTTCGAGCAGGTTTGCCCCGGGGTACGGGTAATGCACTATCTCGATGACTTCCTATTTCTGGGCCCCGCGGGGTCCCCACTATGCAAGAGGGGGCAAGAAGCTTTCACTTGTTTAATGGCTTCATTGGGGTACCTCTGGCTACGGATAAGAGTGAGGGTCCCGCTACATGCTTGTCCTTCCTGGGGATTGAGCTTGATTCTGTGAGGGGGGTGTCACGGCTGCCCAAGGATAAGTTGGAGCGTTTTGCTGGGGCTGTGGATGGATGCTTAGCAGCAAAAAAGGTAACTCTGAAAGAACTACAGTGCCTCATTGGGCAGCTGAATTTCGCGCTAAGAGTGATCCCAATGGGGAGGGTGTTCTCCAGGGGGATTGCTAGGGCCATGGCGGGGGTGCTAGCACGGCATCACCATATCCGCTTATCGGAGAGCGTGAAGCAGGATTTATGGGTGTGGAAGAGATTCTTGGTGGAATTTAATGGTTTGACGCTTTGGCCACCCATATCTCGCCCTAACGGGGAATTAGAACTCTATACCGACGCAGCTGGGTCCGTGGGTTTTGGGGCTATATTGGGGGCTCGATGGTGCATGCGCCATTGGCCTGACAGTTGGTTCACGACGGGCCTGTGCAGTAACATCACTTTTCTTGAGCTCTTTCCAATAGTGGTAGCAGTCCTGCTATGGACTGAGCAGTTGCGGGGGCAAGCTATCACTTTCTGGTCCGACAATATGGGGGTGGTTGAAATGATAAACAAGCAGGCCCCTTCATGCCCCAGAGTACGGTCTCTGTTGCGTGTATTAGTATTGACTTGTTTGAGAAATGAGATTCAGTTCTGTGCAAAACATGTGCCTGGTGTATTAAATATCGCTGCTGACGCCCTTTCACGTGCTCAGTTTACAGATTTCCGGGCTCAGTGCCCCAGGGCGGAGGTGGCGATGACTCCATTCCCCGAAGATTTTTGGAGCATTGGTGTGGAGCAACTGCACAATTAGTGGCCGCAAGTCTGGCGCCACGTACTTTATCAGCATATGTGTCTGCATTTAGGAAGTTTCAGGCATATTGTTCATACTCTCCCACTGTGTCCACTGAACAGGTGGAGGGC
>JAWWEH010288239.1:0-16466 GCA_035583035.1 Eurycea cirrigera | reverse complement strand
GTCAAGTTACTCCGATTGACTTCAAAATTACCAAAATTGATCTCCAGGAAATTCTAAGACTCTGTGCGTTGATGGAATCCCGAATTATTGGTTGGTTGCCAAGTTATAGAGGTTTAAAGTTACGGAATTGTGTATTTGTAGGCCTCTGCCATTGGTTAACATGAGATTTTGTGTTGCGGTTATTACAGAAGTTCTTACGGGTTTACTAAGTATCAGATTTGAGTTGTTACAGTCCAGGGTCACGGGATACATTGTTGCACATTCCTATTCTTGTGTCTCCACCTATGGGACCACCCCCTACAGTACCGTACTTTGCACATTGGTAGGGGAACTCGTCAAGGATGCCCCCTATCGGCTGCCTTGTTTGCCATTGCCGCTGAACCCTTATTGATCCAACTTCGCGAACAATTGAAAGGCCTGGGTATACATTGCCGGAACACTGAATTTATTGCTGCAATGTACGCGGATGATCTTTTAATATTTGTCAGCGACTCGGTGGCCTCAATTCCTGTTATTTCCCAAATAATTAAGAATCATGGAGGATGTTCTGGTTACAAGGTGAATTGGGATAAATCCGTGCTTTACCACTTCGGTGTTCCTCCAGACCCCTTGCTGATACCAGATGGCCTCAGGGTTCGTGACGACTATTTTAAATACCTGGGTGTGTATGTATCCCGTGATTGTAGCGTTCTTTATGACCAAAATGTTACTCCGATCCTGAATTATATTGAAACTAAGATTAATAAATGGATTAAATTACCCCTTTCACTTGCCGGTCGTGTTGCCACCATCAAGATGGTCCTACTCCCTAAGATTTTATATATATTTGACAACGTCCCTGTACGTATTCCCCAATCCTTCTTCCGAAAATGTCGCAGTAAACTCCTTTCTTTTCTTTGGCAGGGGAAAATCCCCAAGGTTGGTCAATCCACCCTCACTCGTCCATATGGGGAAGGAGGGTTGAATCTCCCTGATCTATTTGGTTATTATTTAGCAGCACAGACTCGTCACATCATCCCATGGCTAGTCCCGGTTCCCCTGGAACCATATGCTCATTGCGAAAGAACATGGCACAGCAACTTCCGTATGGAACAACTTATATGTATGCCTAACATTACTGCTCCCAAATCTGTAGGACCTGCTGACACTAACTTGCAGGCCTATAGAACCCTTAGGAGATTTGTAGATAAATCTATCACTTTTTCGAAATACATACCCATCTGGTGCCTCGCTCATGGAAATCTTCGCTTCACACATAATGAACTAATCCATTGGGAAAATTCTGATCTGTTTGATGTGTCTGATTTATTTGAGAATGGGAAACTAAGAGAGAGTGCAGACATTGCGGGCCAGGTGGGTGGTGGACTGCGGAATATTATGCTCACAGCTAGAATAAATAAATGCGTTACAACACTATGGCCATCATTAGATGATGATCCTCTACAGGCTAAATTGCTTACTCATGTACTCACGACCTCAACAGAAACACATCAGATATCTAAATTATACACACTTTTTCGTAATGGCCGTGGATATCCCACTCTGAAATGTAGGGGTTTATGGGAGACACACTTACAGGAACCATTAGAAGATCATGAGTGGTTTGACATCTGTGAGCTCTCAAAAACAATATCTAAAACAATGAGATACCGCATGGTATATTTTTACTTCCTCCACCAAGTTTATCTCACTCCTGAGAAACTACATCAAATCTATAATGGAGTAGATGTTGCGTGTCGCGGATGCAATGAGCTCAATGTTAACTTCATACATGTTGCATGGGGTTGTGTAAAATTAGTCCCGTTTTGGAATCGTGTTGTATCCACAATTAATGACATATGTAACACTACAATAACAAGTTCTGTTGAGCACGTTTTGCTGCAGACACACACTGACGTTCCGACCCAGACGCGTAGATGGGTGCACACTGCATTGGCAAGTGCTAAGCACATTGTTGCTTGTGTATGGATGAGAGGTACGACCCCTTCATATGAGAAATGGCTTCATACACTCACCTTCTGTGACTCCTCTGAAGGTGATCTGCGGAATATATTGCCTAGAGCCCATCGTCCTGTTGACATCTGGGGCAGGTTCAGAGCCTTTTTATCTAGAGACTGATCTACCTTTTATGCAATGACTAGTTCTAAATGGTACCTTACATTGTACTCCTAATACGTTCATAACTTGTATATAAGAATTCATGAATTGATATTGTGATTATATTGCCGCTTTCCACATCAGCACACAAAAAGTTGGAGAATTTGAATTGATGTTATTATATTAACTTATATTGTTTTTTTTTATATTACGTTGGGCTACACCATGATAAGATGTACAGTATTAACTCCACATGAATTCTGATCTGCCTTTGAATGTATGCTTTATTATTATAGTCTATAATACTCTATATCAAATATCAGCTCTGTGACATATGTAATGGTTTTAACTGTAATTTACTGTACATTGTGAAAATTTAAAATTGGAAAATAAAGTTTAAAAAAAAAACTCTTCCACCTTAGAGAGATGGTGGAAGAGATGCTATCACCAAAAACAAAAAAAAAAAAAAAGGTTCTTGGTCTTCTTGCCCTGTACCAACTGGGTTGGGCCTATATCTCAATGGACTGGCCTGAGCCCAGTTTGAGTTGGCAATGTTCTTGAATATGACCAAGATTTAATAAAGGAATCAAGATGGCCGCCAAGGTAAATACACCGTTTGAGAGCTCCCGGGTCCCGGCAGAAAAAAGAAGTGAAAAAGGCTTTTTGGAACAGATTGCCGATTCAATGGAGCACGGATAACCTGGGGTTAGCAAAGATGATGCAGGAATCGCCCTTGAAGCAGTTGGGGGTAGTAGATCACGAGGTTCTGATCCATACACCAGACTAGCAGCATCCCCCAGGCATGAGAAGTGGCCCAGTGGCGGTGATGTAAGCTGTTCCTATTAATGTATTAATGTTTAATGTATATTCGACTTTAATAATGGGCTAGCCAGTCACTCACAGGCGCTGCATCAGGCACAGCCAGGGTGGGTTTTGGGGGCACTTGGGCTGCCGTTCAGCGCTCGACTGGCTCAGTCTGATCAGCTGCGGCTACCTCCACTACACGGAGGCAACCCTGTGATAGTTGCAATGTATTCTGGGGTCGGTGAGCAACCACACACACTGACACAATTGCATGCTCACAATGGAAAGAGCACAAGGCTTTAACCGCAGCTACCACTAAATCACCACTAAATTCAGCAGTTTAGCCAGGTGGTAGTATAGTAACACATAGTGGCACAAGTAGTTGTGCATAGTTATGCATAGGGCACATAGTAGCACATCGTAACAAATGAGAGGCGTGTTGTAGATGAGTAGTGGAAGAAGGTTCATCTAAGGCGCGGACCGACTAGTTTCGGGGGTCAGATGGAGGGAAGGGAGGTGAATCAAATGGAAATGGCAGATTGAGGAATGGGGAGGATGGGGAATGGGAATTGGCCAGCATTGTACTGGAAAGGGGACAAACAAACTGAGGAGGGGACTAACAGATTTGGGGCAGGGCACAGCGATCAGCACAGATGTGGGTGGGGAGTACGGGGGCGCAAGGGCTGCCGTTCAGCGCCGATATGCATATGTCGAGCAGCTGCGGCTACCTCTGTTACACGGAGGCGACCCCCGAGATTACTCTATGTATCCTGCAGTCTGTGGGGGGACATTTTTCTCATTCCTTCAGTAGCACATTTACTCCCCATGATATCGCGAACTCCGCCACAAGCCAGGAAGTCATACGCTGTGAGTTGGGGAGGGAAGGAGGCCCACGCTGTAGCATAGACTGGCAAGCAGCTACCGATTAAAGGGGGAGGGTAGAATTCAGATGGGAGAACCGAGGGGTGAGGCTGGATAGATTGATGGTATAATGTGTGAGGGCCACTACTGACAAGGAATAAGGAACAACAGACTACACATTCTGCCAAAGCGAGTAGCTGAGTAGCCAGGCATGGAAGGAGGGAGACGGTTGGACTGGGAAAGGGGGAATGGGGAAGGGTCTTCGCCACCAGCTGCATGGAGACTCTTAGACCACACAAAGTGCAATGACGTCTTGCACAGGAAAGGAGGGTTGGAGACTAGGGAATGAGGAACAGTCCCTCTAATCAGCCTGGAATGGGGGGGATCTCATAGCCTCACGGAACACGAGAATGACATGCAACATGAAGCTGTAAGTGACGGAGGAAGAGGAAATGGGGAATGCACTCGAACTAAGAGCGAGTGCTCAAGACAGTAAGGGGACGTGAAGGGGAGAGAATCAGTGATGAAGATACACCGTTATTGGTATAAAGGGAGCAGATGTAGGTATATGGACATAACGGAAGAACTGGGACTTGAACTTCTAGACTCTAGGTGAAACGAACACATAGGTCAGACACGACACGGAAAGCACAAGGTTAAAGGCATAAGGCACATATAAGCATAATAGGATAAATATACATACGCGGGGCAGTCCCTCAGGTCAGGGAAACCACCCTTTCATGTACCAGAGTGATGTGCTCTCTTTTGTTGCAGTTCGGGCCACCGAATTCTGGAGTACCTGTAACCGATGAACATTACCCTTACTAGCTCAAGCAAGAGGTTATTGCCATAGTCAATCTTCGCGTTGACTGGTAGTTGGCTATTAAAGGGTCTAAGTTGGTGCAGAAGCCGCTAGTTGTAGCTCCCAGAGATGGCAGTTGCTCCAGTGTGATACATCAAAATCATATTTGAATCCATTTATATATCGGGTTAGTCATTACAATGTACTTCATTTTTTCAAACTGTAAAAACTGTTGTTATTATAATACATTTAATTTTATTGTCTTTTAGAATGTGTACAAAAATGCTATCTCACCCAGCCATTAACTTTGTATCAAAGTTTCTCTTTTACATTAATGCGGGTCCAGTAAGAGCTATGCTTAAAAATATTTCATGATCCAGGTCAGTGGGGGATCACAGACAAAAATTGGTCATTGTTTAAATAAGTAATGTTACAAATGAAGGCCACTTGTGATAACAGAGATATCCGCCTTGATTAGTATTACTAATTATAAGATGAAGATATCTCTTCAGAATCCTATAGCATTTTTTAGGTGTATGAATAAAGTTCTAAGCCAGAAACAGTTGTCATGAATTTATATGAGATTTAACAGGGGTGATTCAGTTTAACATTATTTTTGGACTGATTTCAATTCACAAAACAATATTTAGGGAGATAAAGGTCAAAAGTGAGTTAAAACCAGTTTGTTTACATTTCTATAGGTTTTATTGTGTAATATCATTTTCAATATTTCTTTTCAATTGAATTTAACTCTTTAATGAGTATTGATAATCAGCATATTTCAGGTGCATAAAACAAAATCTCAGAAAAATTCATTCATGGAAAACACATATATGCATTTATTACATTTAAAATAAATTAAAACAACATTTAAATAAATGCAAAACAAAGACAATTTACTTTTAATATAAAAAAATGTATTTATTAATGCAGTCTGTTTAGCCTTCATTTTCTTCCATTGTTATTTGTAATTCAAGAGTGTCAAACAGCTCCTGCTCCAGTTCTTCTACCCGGCTGCAAATCCCAAGAGGAGCGGTCACGAGTGGGTTACCAAACCAGGGGAGAGACAAAAAGAACTCATTCAAACTATTGGAAGAGCAGACGCGAGAAGATATCATAGAAAATATATGCACTAAACCAATTATATATTCACATACATTATATACTTAGGTATTTAAAAACTCATGAAATGCGCACATCTATATGCGGATATCATGGCACAGGAACACAAACATAAAATGCATCAACATAAAACCAATATACAGTGCAAGAATAAACAAGCATTTGTAATGCCAATCCTTTTATGCGTTTACCACCAACTGCTGGCTATGCTTAGAAGTGGTGGCTTTGTAAATGCGTGGTTAAATCATGTGCCGCTGGATCAACCAGGCCTTCGACATGCGTGGGTGTGGATGTGGTCATATTTTTGAGCAAATACAAGGTGAAGAATAATAATATAAGGCAAACCTGGCATAAATTAACAGGCATATTGTAAAAATAATGCTGTGCGGCTCGCCTTGTAATATGAAGTTGGGTGCAGACCTGACTTTCATATTACAATGCCAGCCACACAAGCATAATATTTTGAAGTGTCAGACATTTCAAAATATAATACCCGTGCGCCTGGCATTGTAATATGAAAGACAGGTCTGCAGCCGACTATCATATTATGATGCCAGCCGCACAGGCATTATATTATGCCTGTTTATTTATGCTAAGTTTGCAGTATGTTAATATTCTTCAGCTCTGTATTTGCTGTATTTGCTTCAAAATATGGCCAAATGACTGGTTGAATTATTATCAGCAGAGGATTTAACCAGGCACTTACAAAGCACTTAAATGGCCAAAATACAAAACATATGATTAAAAGGGGGATAGATGACACAGACTGATCTAACAACACTGCTTGACGTATCTGGAGCATACTAAGCAGATCTCAAAGCATGCTGTGAATAGAAGCTACCAATAAATAAATAACAAGCAAAAACAAGCAAACACCAATGTGCAGCTTGAAAGAGTGTTTTTCCAAAGAAAACACCAATAAAGTTTGCCAGTACAAAGTATACTGTAATAAAGATTACAGTTACATCCTTTGCACTGACAAAGTGGACCTTACATCGCAAATAGGTAAGTATTATTAGGTAAGTATTATAATGTGGGAATTTTAAAAAATAGGGGCTTTTGAGGGTAAAAAAAAGTTAAATAATTTAAAATAAAACATTGTGAGTAAGTATTATAACAGGGAATCTAAAAAATAGGGGCTTTGGGTGGGTAAAAAAGTTTTAAAAATGAAACATTTCTTTTTTAAAAAACATAAAATAGTGGAGTAAGGGCTTACTCAGTTGAGTACAACTCTGGGGAGTATGGAATTACTATTCCATACTCCAGTCTGAGAAATATGGGGAAAGAGCCAACTCAGGTGAGTGCTATTCAGAGGAGTATGGAATTATACTCTAGTCTGAGCAGGTTGGGGAAATAGTCTACTCAGATGAGTGGTACTCAGATGAGTATAGGTTCATAGAATACACTTATAAAAAAAATGTTTTTTTTTAGACCTCAGTGTTGTGAGACCCGATGTAAGGGTCCTGCAGGGTACAGGTCTGCGATGTATTGGTCAGACTTTGTAAAAATGTATTTAGCGTGGACCTGTACCACATACACTATCCAGTGATGCTGAATCATTATTATTATTATTATTATTATTATTATTATTACTAGTTTTTGGATTAAGCGCCGGCGCCGATTGGCTTTTAAGCGCTGTGAGAAAACATGCAGGACAACACTTTAATGTGCACTACAAACTAAACATAGAAAACCCCAGAATAAAACCAGCCTGCAAGCCAGACCTTCCCCCCCCCTTCACCCCCCCCCCACTAAAAAAACAAGGCAGTTGCTTGAACACCAAGCAACTGCTCATTAAGAACCATCATGGTGTTTCACATAGGCATGAGGCACCTGCCGGGAACATTACATCTGCACTTCTGGACTTTCACAACACCTACGTGGAACAGCAGTGGATATCCCACTATTGTCATAGGGGAAATCGTGATTTGGGTGATGCTGATTTAGTGTGGTGTGTGACTGTACCACTATCTGAGCACAGGCCTAGCCCAGCATCAAATACTCTAGGACTCTGGGGGGTTTCTATCAGCTTTCTGTCACAGAGCTGGTGCTAAAACCTTACCGGTTGCTTTCGAATAATGCCTCCTCTGCAGCTTCATTTTTTTTTTGTTCGATGAGGAGGAGTTTCTTGGTCTGCTCCAACTGTAATTCTAAAAACTTGTTTCGGCAAAACAATTCTGCATTTGCATTTTCCATAGCCTATGAAGGACGAGATAATGGGTTAGATTAATGACAGAAAAAACAGAAATCAATGGAAGTATGTGAAGGCAAAGCAGCTTCTTTAGCAATATGGCAGGCGTTGTGTCTAGAGGGCCACCATACCAACATCCTAGCATCATGAACTGCTCATACACAAATCGGTTTTGTGAATACTATAATTGTGCCAGGTCATCACACCAAAATGCAACACATGCATCAATGATGTCATGCAGCTAGATATAGTGAAGTAAGCCAATGGGAGCCCCCTGTGACATAGGAACGCTCTTGGGAACCCCCAAACACAGCGCAGCAGCTTAGAACCCCCTCAGACACAGTGCAGCTATTGGGAACCCCCTCAAGCACTGGAAAGCTTTTGGGAACGCCCTCAGACACGGTTCAGCTATTGGGAACCTCCTCTGACACAGGGCAGATGTTGGGAACCCCCTCTGATACAGGGCAGATGTTGGGAACCCCCTCTGACACAGGGCAGATGTTGGGAACCCCCTCAGACACAGTATAGCTATTGGGAACCCCCTCAAAAACAGGGCAGATGTTGGAAACCCCCTCGGACACAGTGCAGATGTTGGGAACCCCCTAGGACACAGTGCAGCTATTGGGAACCCCTCTGACACAGGGCAGAAGTTGGGAACACCCTCGGACACAGTGCAGCTATTGGGAACCCCTCTGACACAGGGCAGATGTTGGGAACACCCTCGGACACAGTGCAGATATTGGGAACCCCTCTGACACAGGGCAGATGTTGGGAACCCCCTCGGACACCCTGCAGCTCTTGGGACCCCCCTCTCTGACACAGGGCATATGTTCGGAACCGCCTCAGACACAGTGCAGCTCTGGGGTACTCCCTCAAACATAGGGCAGATGTTGTTAACCTCCACAGACACAATCCACCTATTGGCAACCCCATTCGACTCAGGGCAGATGTTGGGAACCCCTCAGACACAGTACAGCTATTGGGAACCCCCTCAAAAACAGGGCAGATGTTGGGAACCCCCACAGACACAGTACATCTTTTGGGAACCCCCTCAGACACAGGGCAAATGTTGGGAACCCCTTCAGACACAGGGCAGCTATTGGAACCCCTCAGACCAAGGCAGCTCTTGGGAACCCCCTCTGATACAGGGCAGATGTTGGGAACCCCCTCAGACACAGTACATCTCTTGGGAACCCCCTCTGACACTGGACAGCTTTTGGCAACTGCCTCACACACAGTGCAGCTATTGGGAACCCCCTCAGACACAGGGCAGCTATTGGGAACCCCCTCAGACACAGTGCAGCTATTGGAAATCCCCTCAGACACAGGGCAGCTATTGGGAACCCCCTCAGACACAGTGCAGCTATTGGGAACCCCCTCAGACACAGGGCAGATGTTGGGAACCCCCTCAGACACAGTGCAGCTTTTGGAAACCCCCTCAAGCATAGGGAAACTACGTATTGGGAACTCCCTTAAAAACACGGCGGTTTTCATTATGAAAACAGTCAACTGAGACTGCTGTCTGAAAGCGGCAATGGAAAGGTGGTTATGTTGACTGATTGTGATCAGTAACATATTTCAGTTGCTTTTTTGTTATCGAAGACAGCAGGCACCAGATGATCTGGGCTTTGAGGCCAATAAAAGCCCTTGTGACAGTTGTGACAGGTTGCACATTCAAAGCAAAAGAGTTTTAACTTTTTACTTTTAGCATTTTGTAAAACTTTGATTAAAAGTAACTGATGATCTTGCACTAGTAAGAGAAAAGCTGGTTTTCCTGCCTATAAAACAATATCAATGCCAAGGTGGATTTTTTGCCTTTGTGGGCAAAAATGTTCTCCATTTCCTTTTAGTCTCTCACTGCCATTCCGAGTGTATAATCTTCATAAACTAAATTTAAGATACAGGGCTTCCCTTACTGCTTCTGCTTCACTGGACTGCTTCAAGTGAAGGGTAACATAGTGGACACAGTTCTGTTCAATTTTTAGAGGGTGAATTACATCCTATTTAATCTTTCATAATGGAGGAAGGACTTAGTTCGCCTTGCTGCCCATATTAATTTCGTTTTTTGGTCCTGGCTCTTTGACATTATTTTTTTTTATATACAATAGACTGTGTTTTTTGGAAGATGGCAACCACATACAAAATTTAAAAACATTGAACAAAAGTGAACAAAATTAGGGACAACTTTTACAAAC
The DNA here is from genome assembly GCA_035583035.1 of Eurycea cirrigera. Taxonomy (NCBI): domain Eukaryota; kingdom Metazoa; phylum Chordata; class Amphibia; order Caudata; family Plethodontidae; genus Eurycea; species Eurycea cirrigera. Next base: position 6,394 of record JAWWEH010288239.1, on the reverse strand, counting down.
TCTACTGATAATTGAGTGTTCCGTATATGTCACACTGTAATGGAATGCATGGATGGTTTAGCATGTGATGTCACCCTGTCCTGGAATGCACACAATACTGAGTGTATAATGTCACTCCTGAAATACATGAAGTGTCGTATTTGCAATTCTACCATGCCTTGGAATGCATGAAGTGTTCAGTGTGTGATTTTGCCCTGTCCTGGAATAGACATGCAGATTTTCTAAGGATCGCATGGGCAGCAAAAGGTGGCAATGCATGTTTCACTGCACCTAAGAACCTCCACATGATTTTCCAAAAAGGTGGCAATGCATGTTTCACTGCCCCTAGGAACCTCCACCTGATTTTCCAAAAAGGTGGCAATGCATGTTTCACTGCCCCTAAGAACCTCCACCTGATTTTCCAAAAAGGTGGCAATGCATGTTTCACTGCACCTAAGAACCTCCACCTGATTTTCCAAAAAGGTGGCAATGCATGCTTCACTGCCCCTAAGAACCTCCACCTGATTTTCCAAACCCATGTGTGTTCAGTGTCAGCAACAGGAAAACCCTGTCGCTGCCACCAAACACAATTGTGGCCTCAAAATTCGCTGGGGCCACAAATTGGTTGTGGCCCCAGCTAATTTTGAAGATGGCGTATGCAGAAAATGCCCTGAACATTCGCTGAGTGAACCTTTTTAGAAAATCTTGTGGGTGTCTGGGGACCAAATCTGGATATTTGGTGCCCAGACATTTGCTGAACATTCATAGCAGATTCATTGTAAGATTGGCTTCACCTGAGCGCTGCTAATCTTACAAAATCTGCCTAGAGTGGGTGATGCCATGCAGCACTGGAATGCATGCAGTTTCGATTGTGCGGTGAGCAGCGTGTGATTTTGGCCAGTCCTGAAATACATAGAGTATTCATTGCATTGAGCAATTGTAGACTGCTCTGGAATACATGGAGTGCTGAGTGTGTGGTTTCACACTGTCTGGTAAGACATGGAGGACCAAATTAGGAATACTGGCGGTGGACCAAAAGTAGCAGGAAGTCCGCTACTTTTGGCCACCGCTCTGTTCTCATGAATCCGATATATAATGAATTTTTGCAAACGCTGCGCAATAATTCAAATACATCCAGATTATGTTTTTTTCTGGCGGACTCCGCCAGTAAAAACCTGACGGAGGGCTCCTCACATGTGACAGACTCTGGCCATTTTATGAGTGAGCGGCCGTCATAATTTTCTGGCAGAGTCCACCAGAAAATGTGGTGGGTCTGCCAGAATCCTCTAAACATGGTCCCGAATGGCAGAGCCGAGAAAAACAGGCGGCCTTTTCCTGTTTTTGCAGGCACCACCACCAGGCCCACCCTGCTGCTGCTGTATATTTGTTTGTCAGTAGCAATTCTTACGAAGGAACCCCCTTGCCTTCTCTTTTCTTGTTGCGACTTGCCTTGTACCCTCCACAGGCCTTTTTGACACAGCGCCTGGCTTTCCTTGACCAGTGCTTAATGTTTATCCGGTTGCTGTCATTTCTCTTTCTCACATGTGGTATCTGGTGCGTCGCCTCAGCCACTGCCCCCGCAGGAGCGGCAGCGGCTGAGGCTGAGGCAACATTCCAGGCTCCTCAGGAGACAGGTCGACCCGCCTCCTGATTGGCTCCTCCCCCTCCCGGCCCCTAAAGCATGGTGGGATCAGTTAAAAACCTTCACCAAGCAGGCCTGGCCCTTCTGGCGTCTCTGCCAGAATTATGATTAGTGGCGGTCATCACAAATCATAATTCTGGGGGAGACTGCCACATTTTTAATCAGTCTCCACAAAAAAAAACTTTTCTGTCAAAAAAGGGGTAAAAAAACTCTGAAATTTCTTTCGTTGTTTATAATCCGGTGGCTAGCTCTGCAAAAAAAAAGGAGAGCTTTTTGAAAATGGTGGACGATGGCCATCCGCCACTTTCAGATTAATTGCGGGCTCCAAAATGAATCATAATCGGGCCCGGAGTGGTAAGTGTGATATTGCCTATCCTAGAATGCATTGACTGTACTGTTTGATGTTACCCTATTATGTAATACATACCCCCTCAATATCGTTATGGGAGAAATTGCTAGCATACGTTTTTGGCAGTAACTGCCAAGATTTTTCGCTAACAAATTAAAAAAAATATTTCTTTGTCATTTACACCACGGAAAATATTTTTCTTTAGTTTTACTAACATTTTCGTTTGTAAAGGGCTAACTACAAATTTTTAAAATGTCGGTGATCAACATTTTAAAAATCTTTATATAACCCCTATCTACCTAGGAGATTAACAAGAGATAAACACCAAAGGTAGTGAAAGGGAAAGCAAGGTGGGAGGCAGAAAAAATCCCCTTGTGAAAAAATTATTTCTTTCATGTTGCACAACAGGTAGCAGCATGAAACTTTTTTTTATCATTGGAGTGCACATTAGTGCACCCCAGAAAAACATTTTTAACACCAGCTTTGAGCTGGTGCTAAATAAATATTCCTAACAAAAATTAAAAGACTTGTAATAGCTATGCTACTGATTTTGTTTGCTGTTAATGAAATAAATCCCTAATGACAAACTCATAATGCGGGTGATAGAGTGTTTAGTCTGTTACTGGATGTCAACCTTTCCTGGAAGGCACAGAGTGCTGAAATTGTAATATCCCGCTGTCCTCAAATGTGTGCCGTGTTGAGTGAATTATGTTACCCTGTTTTGGAATGCATTGAGTATTTAGTGTGTGTTGTCACCTTGTCCTGGAATGCATCAAGAGGTCAGCATGTGATATCGCCCTTTCCTTGAATATGGTTTTGTGTTTTTTTATTGTTTTATATCCTCCTGTTCTGTAATGCTTTGAATGATTAAATGCCGAGTGACTGATGTCACCCTGTCTTGGAATGTATGGAGTGCTGAGTGTATGATTTCACGCTGTGCATGGAGGGTTCATTGTTTGTTGTCACCCTGCACTGGAATGCCCCAGTGTGTGATTCAACTATATCAAACACTCTCCCCTCAGGTGCCCCATCCTCATCACAGTTCCAACCCTCCATCCCTCAGACATGTTCCCTCCAAGATTCTACAATATCCAACACTCTGTCCATTGGGTGTCCCCTTCAACCTGCTCAACCTCTCGCTTTGGTCTTGCTTCCTCTAAGATTCCACCATCTCTTACACTCTCCCCAAAGGGACCCTCTTGCCTCTCACTGTACACTTGCTCAGTCATTATGCTCACCTCACTTTCTCTCTTTTTCAAATAAAAGAGATATTCATCTCTAGCGTCTTCTTCCTTGCACCTCCCACAGGATAAGCAAGTCCCCATCGCTGACTAGTGAGTACGCTCACTACCTGGCATGGGAATGGAGGACCACAAGCAGTAACTCTCTCCTTCCCATGATGGGTATTATGCCATCATAGTGACATCACAAGTCCTTTAACCCCTTAACTGCTAATGGTTTCCCCCCATTGGTAAGCCTTTTTTGGCTGTTTTGCAGTGTGCCTGGTCAAAGGCCTGTAACTTTTGATTGGATTGGCCAATCAACACCATTTTTGGCTCCTTTTCTTCTCACAAGATGGGCTATCTAATGGCATCACAATATTGTGAATCTCACATGGCCTACGTCAGATATTTGAAAAAATGTGCAAACAAAAGTTTTTTCTTTTCAGAAAATGCAAAAAAAAAGGCTGAAAACAAATCTGTGTGGTTTCGGTTCTGTGAATGCGATCAGCTAATGGTTTGCAGTTCTGAAATTGCCATTTTCTCAGCTTTCCAGGACAGGGTTTTAAAAAAAAATTGTGTTCTAATTTCAATGGGATTTCAACGCTTTTGTAACAGGTGGCTAATTTTTCAATTTTGCATGCACTACACATGCCTTCAAATTTTGGCTCAGGGAGGTGGGAGAAAAAAATGCAATTCACAAAACTTCTACATTGGTGAAAAGCTGAGAAAATTGTGAAAACAACAAGAGGTTGTTTGTGTGAATTGACCATAAAATGGTCGCGCAGCAGCTGATTGAAAATTACCTTTATACAAAATTTAGGGGAAAAAAACAGAAATGTCACCATATTTACGGCTGTAACATCCAGAATATGTGGTATTTCTGCAAACAAATTACACCACAACAAAGCCCTTACCGACGCCAACATGGCAATATCCAATGTGTGTTGGTTTTCAGAAAAATGGCGGCACCCCGTTGCGTCAAGCGTAGTGTGCTATCAGCAACCATGGACATCTAAGCAGCACCCATGGGTCATTGGCACATGAAAACAGTCAATGAACAGTGTGTTCAGGACAATTCATGCACATCTGAAAAGTAGACCCCTAGATCTGTTGAGGGATATAATACTTTATTGAAAAAAAACGAACGTGGAGTAGCAGTAATATACTGCATAAAAAAATATTTTTTACCATTATTGTACAGTAGAACGTAAAATAAGGTAGGGCAATTAACAGCGATCTATGCAAAACACCTCACCCAGTGTTCCCCTACTCCCCCCGATAAAATCGGTACCACCTGTTATTGCTCGCCCTCTTTTCCGCAGGTTTCGGGCTCGCTCCACTGTCTGACGCCTGTTTGTTTACTATCGAGTCCGCTTTTCATGCCTGTGACTCTTCCTTCTCTCCTCGTAGTCCTTTCTCACTGTTGTTGTTCTCCTCCATATCTACCCGCCCGAAGCGGCGACTATTGCGCTCTAGTGAGTTTGCCTGTAGTTTGTGCTCTGTTGCTCGTAACTTGCTCGTTGGCTTGTGTTGGTTCCGAATTCGCATTCTGTCCTCTGAGTCTCGTCCGTCTCTAGTGTCTCTCTCTGTTCCTCGGGTTGTCCGTAGTGTGTTCGGTGTCGTGCCTCGTTCGTAGTGTTTCCCTCGTTCGTGTTTTTGTTTCCTTTGTCTGTTATATCCTTGTCCCTGTGCCCTATGTCCCTGTTTGTTCCCTCTTCTCTGCTCCCTAGTCGCTCTCCTCCTGTTCTTAGCCGTTGTATAGTAGAGTGTCCTCCCTCACCTGTCTGGTAACGTATTATCCCGTGCCTTACCGTTCCGGTCTGGTGCCGTTCCTCAGCCCTTCTCCCTCCCCCCACTACCTTGCTTCTCCCTCTGTGTCCATGTCCTTAGTTTATAGCTTCCCTCCTGTTTACTGTTTCTCGCACAATTTGCCCCCCCTCCTTCCCTTGTCCGTTTCTCTGCTGGAACTTGCACATATTCGTTTCCCTATTCATGATCAGTCCTTTGAAGGTTGGCTGTGTTATATTCCTTTCCTCCTGTCTTTACTTTAGTTTTGTCTTTCCTTCGCGGTGCACTGACGCTACTCGTTGCGTGGTGTTTTGTTTGAGGTTTATTTCCTCTTAGTTAGACAGTGTTGTTGCCAGGGTAGTTAGTATCTTTAGTTGCCCCTAGCAGTAGTCAGTCAGGATTCCTCTTCCCTTTTCCCTTAGTTAGTTAAGTTAGGGGTTGTCATTAGGTAGGCCCAGGGAGTGGTTCCCTAGGTACACCACTACTTAGACAGTGTAGGCAGGGACCTTGTTTACCTTCGTTCCTACTCCCTCGATTGAGGGCGTGCGAGCAAAGGTTGCCTTTTCTCTTTGAGGATCCTTCAGGTAAGGCTATCGGCTTCAGAGCTCATCTCAACTTCACAGAACCCACAGAACTCTCTTCACATAATCCTAACCTTACTGTACATCACCCATGTATGGCTGCACCCAAGCCACGGGCGACGGGAGGGCACAAAGTCAGACATGGTAATCTCAAACAAAATAGTCACACTTCTGGTGTGAAATCCATCAATGACATGCCCTCGGTTTTGGGCCCTGGGGCCACAGACCGTGAAGGAAACCCATGCAAGTCATACATGGGTGCGAAGAGAACATCCTAACGCACGCAATGGTGGGTGAAGCGCCTAAGTCACTCAAAGTTTGCTACCCAGAATGCCTGGCGATTTCGTGCAAAAAGTATGACATTTTCATTTTTTTGGCTCAATATTCAGGTTTTTGGCTAAATACACCAAAATAGAAGGGACCTAAAGTGCAGCCATCCACGCAAGGCACCTCACCCAGTGTTGCCGTACTTCCCTCAATAAAATTGGTTCCACCTATGTATGGCTGCTCCCAAGCCACGGGTAACGGGAAGACAGAAAGCGAGATGTGGTAATGTCGAGCAGCACAGTCAAATGTATGCTGTGAAATAATGCACTGACATAGGGGGACAGGCCGTTGAGGAAACTCATGCAAGTCATACATGGGAGCGAAGAGGAATTCCTAACTCACAGGACGGTGGGTGACTCGCCTGAGTCGCGCAAAGTTTGCTACCCAGAATGACTGGCGGTTCGTGGAAAAAGTGTGACATTTTCAGGTTTTTGACCCAATACACCAAAAAAGAAGGGACCTAAAGTGCAGCCATCCACGCAAGGCACCTCACCCAGTGTTGCCG
>JAWWEH010277151.1:0-16510 GCA_035583035.1 Eurycea cirrigera | reverse complement strand
TAGTATTTTGTATTAGGATCACGAGATGGCACAAGATTTCTGTATGGGGAAGTTTAGATGAACCAATTGGATTAATCGACGTCAAATTAACCTCATATTAATCTGCCTCTTGCCTTGTGGAGACAACTTAATATCGGGCTAAGGGAACGGACGATAGGGCCAGATATGAAAATATTGCAAATGGCAGCATTTATGCCATGCCTGAACGATTATTCTAACAAGGCAGAGTTCTTTTTCAGGTAGTTAGGATAGAAAGAATATGGGGGAAATCAAAGATATAAGGTGAGATACGTGGAACCTTGTGCCATCTTGTAGAAACAGGACATGCTTTAGGACCCAGAGGCAATCCTGCCACCCAAAGAGAAAATAGGCAGAAAAACAAGTGAAATCCATGGAGGGGGCTTCTGAACAAGTGTCCCTGCCACCCTTCAAGGAGGAGCACTTGACAGCTATGACGCAGATAGAAAGCTGGAAAAACCCGTTTGGGCCATATACTGTGCATTCCCAAACCCAAGAACAAAGAGAAGGCCAAAGTCAGCTGAGCCAAGATATCATACGTAGAAATGAAACTCATATTGATGACCTGGTGGTTCTCAAAGCTAATGTAACCACAGAGAAGCAAGAATTGGTGGAGCGAGTCAATCACTTGCGTGAGGTAAAATGAATAGCAAGTGGTGTGTTGAACCAAGTACAGGCTTCCCTAGCGGACACGGAAGCGACTACCACTACATTGGAAGCCGACCTTAATCAAAGTAAACAGGAACTTGTGACAAAAATAGCCGAGTGCATGACACTTACAGCAGAGCTGCAGAACCAGAAAGCCACCACACTCACTGCCACACAGAAAAAAGAGCAGGCTGAAACAGAACTAATCGCTGTGAAAGCAGAGAACGCTCAGTTGCAAGGTGCTGCTAAAAGTAATAAGCAAATACTGAGGGATGCCCAGAGTAAGCTCAGCACTGCAAAATAGAATTATAATAATTGTTATGCAGAACTCCAAGCGGTTATGACAGCTAAGGCAAACCAAGTTAAGGAAGGCCAACGGCTAAGTCAGCAAAAACTAGATGGGGAGGATGCTATTGAGCAACTGCAGAATCAAAAAAATAACTCTAGAACAGGAGAAAGAAATTTCAACTGCTAAAGTGACACAGTTAACCCAACAGCAAACTGATTCTCAGAATAAGATTGGTGGGCTTGAGGGAGAGCAAAAGGAGTTACATCAAAAGATCACTAAATTAAAGGCTCAGATCCACAGCCTAGAGAACACTGATAAAAGGTTTTCTGCAACTAACCCTTTTAATGTCAAAGGGGATATTTTTGCAGGAACCCTTACAACCCAAAAAGCTGGGGCTAGTGTTTCCTGGGGTGCAGATTTACAACCTGCATCTGGGGCGTTCAATTTCCCAAAAACTATCACTCACCCTAAAAGTAAAATTGCAGTAACCAGATCTAAAAATGTTACACCTGTATTGAGTCTTGATTATACTGGATTGGCTACGGAATTACCTCCTCAAGGAGAAAGCTTTAGTTTATCTGGCAGCAGTCAGGAAGCAGTTTATGGTTCCTCTGGGCCAGGTGACAGTGAACTGGAAGACATGGACAGTTTCACTACCACCGGCCTGGGAGAACAGGATTGTGCTGCTGGTAATGACCCAGTCAGGAGAGATGGGACCAGAAACGTTAGAAATACATCCATTCCACAACAAATGGAAAGAGATTCAGTTGAACTCCCTGCTGCTGAAGGCAGGAATTTAACTGCTAGTGCTACCAGAAATCTTCCCACCACAATGGAAGAGCTTGTTGCTGATATTACCCGAAGTGTATGTAGAGAATTTGCTGAAATGGATACAGCCATGAGACAATCTTTACCTGTGTTTGGGGCTGCTGCAACCACATCTAGAACAAATAAACAGGGCCACCGGCCACCACCAGAATTTGGAAATCCTGGGAGTGGGGATGACACCGGAAGGGTACCTGATGAAATTACTAAAAGACACCATAGAAGTAATCCTAGAAGGGTTTCCACTGCTGCAGGGGGACACCCTAGTGACAGTAGTGGGGATTCTGATGACTCTCGTAGTGGGAGACACGACAGGGATAGATTGAACCGTCGCCCCAAGAGAGAAAGGACTGGGCAAGAAGGAACCGGTAGTGATGCTGAATACCGAACCTTTGGGCCCAGGACTTATTCTGAAGCTATGCAACAAGGCAACTTAACTGGTAGAAGGCAGGTTGATCTATTTGGTTGTGACACCTCTCCCAGAAGGGTTGGTCGACCAAGTGATATTGCACAGCTAAAGAAATTGATCCCAACCTATGTCAAGGGGGAAAGAGTTTCTGTGTTGAACCACTTAGCTCAGTATGAAAAGGTGCTTTTAACCATGGGCATGGATAGCACCAGGGAGAAAATGAGGTTTCTAAGCTGGACTTTTGGGAAGGAGGAACAAGCCTTTTTCTTAAGTTTGGACAGGAGCTCCATAGATAACTGGGTGGATTATAGACGAGAAGTCATTAGACACTTCAGCTCCCATAGGAATGAGCAAGAGGCTCTCAAACACGCATTGATTTTGGTGATGAGAGAGAACCAGCATCCGAGAGAATGCTTACATCACCTAGTTAATTCATTTGCTCAAGCCAAGAGAGAGGTAGACACTGAATCCCCAGAATTCAAGTCTGCCTATTTCCATGCTCTGCCACAGTACATGAAAGTGCAAATGGCATCTTCATATAAACCTGAAAAAGATCTAGACTGGCTAGTCAGACATGCTATCAAAATATATGAAGTGTGCACATCTATAAAGGCTCCAGACAAGCCTAAAGTAACCAAACCAAATGTTGTAAGTGAGGTGCAAAAAGCTGAAGAATTGGGGTTAGAGGGTGCTGAGTAAAGGCCCAATAGTCCTAGAAATACCACTAGAAGGAGGAACAATCCCAATAGTAAGAGGAACAGTCCACAGAATAGTGGAGATGAAAGAAAACCTTGTCCACCAAATGTTGCCAAGTATCCTGACAGTATTAGCCCTAATTATCATGGTGACAAACCTGTTAAAGGGTTTGTATTTTATAGGAGTGGAGGCAGTAACCAAAGAAACTACTCTGGGGGTTACCCAGGACAGCAAAAACCCCTAAACAGACAAGGGGGAGAATAGACAGAATCAGAACCGTCAGAGTTATCAGAACCGACCTGAGGAGAGTAGAGGGATAATCGCTCAAGACATCAGAGAAGGAGAAAGGAAGCAGGTGGATTACCTCACTGACATGGTGGAGTGGCTGACCAGAACGCAGGCAAGAATGCAAGCAGAGGCAAACAGGCCCCCACCTGCCAGGGCAGAAGAGGGAGAAGCCCAGTCAAATAACCAATGACGGTTGTGTTCCAATGGTACTGTATCCCCTAAGGAAGTGACAGGTGACACAGTAAATGTGCCCATGTTAGTAACCATTCAGTCAAATGCCAATGCAAATAATCCTGTCCAGAAACTGGAGCAATCTGTAGATGAGTTAAAGGTAAATTCCCAAGTTGATGCTGGGACAGTCGTTAATTCCAGTCAACTGAACCAGGAAAGTGAACCTGTAAGTAACCTTGATAATACAGAGATGCAAATTGAGGAATGGGTAAGGCCACAAGTAACTGTTAATCTGGACAGGGTTGAACTCCCAGGGGGACCAGATACTGTTTTTTGTAACCTAGTACAGCAGAGGATAGACTATGAGCAAACACAGTTGAGCAAAATACAACCAAAACCCCAAAGAGAAAGCAAAGAACTGCATGGGGCTGTATTCGACTGGTCTCAGGTCCACCAAGCTGAAGCTGTCAGTGACCCAGTAAACCAGATAAGCACAGGTAGGAAATCAGGGTGTGAACCTAGTATCCCTATGTCTAATCTAACTCAAGTCAAGGAGAGAATGGTAAAGAATTCCCATTTTATCTGTCACCTTCAGAAACAGGGTGAGAGGTATTATGCTCCTGTTATAGTGGAGAAATGTGTAGCCACATATGCACTGATCGACACTGGGTCTCAAGTGACTTTGTGTTCAAAGGAATGGTTGGACCAGTTTAAACAAGCAGAAATGTGTGACCTCAAAGCTAAACTGGCTCCTACCAATGAACGTCTTCAGAATGTAAATGGGAAGCTAGTGCATATACTTGGTACCTTAGTTATCAAGTTTCAGGTAGGTAAACATCACTTAGTGCACAAGGTACTGGTGATACCATCTAGCACATTCTCAGTTTTGCTAGGGGAGACTTGCTCTCTAGATTTGCTCCCCTACTTGATCTGTTCAACAATGTGATATGGGGACAGGTAAAGAAACCTATCCCTATGCAAAAAGTAGTAAACCGAAATGGTACAGTGATAGTCACAAGCCTTATTGAAACCCAACATCATTCTGTGGATGTCCATTTCCATAATCACCAGACACCTGAACTGATTATTGTTCAGGTGAGCGATGAGAAACAAGAGTTATCCCAATGTACAGTAAACCTGTCCAAGGGCAAGTCATGGGAAAGTGACCTGGAATAAAAATTTTGAAATGTTCGTGTGCTAGTCAGAAAACAAAGATCAGGAGGACAGAGAATAAAAGGAAAACCCACGTAGTTTCCCAAATAATCGACAGAGGTCAACAACATTTTATTCCTGTGCATATTGCAGGAAATAACCAAGTGGTTCAGGCTAAGCTAGCTTTGGCCATAGAGAGAGAGCAGTAATTCGTGAGGATGAGTATCTGCGTTTTACTGAAGGTAACCCAGTCACTATGTATCCTGTAGATGAAGAGGAAGTTTTCAGATTAGATGACACTCCTTTCCCTCATCAGGTAAAGGGAGTAGTGATGCTGCCCTTCTGCATAGGTGAAAAGAAATTCCACCATAATTTCCTAGTAGTAACAGAAGCCAAAGAACCTGTATATGTGGGCTGTGACATACTGCACAGACTGGCCTCTTTTGTAGACTTTCATCGTCATCAGATTTGGTCTCAGTATGCAGAACCCATTCAAGATTTTGAGGATCGTGAGGCTGCTGCAAAAAGTGCACAGATGTTGCCATATGCTGTAGAAATGCAAACCAGAAAGGACGTTGTCATTCCACATGGGATGGATCCTCGTGACCAAGTAGAAATTCAACTAGAGGTCAAACCAGGCCAAGAAGCCTGTTTTGGGGAAGAAGCTCTATTTTTCCTCAATGGAGGGATCATAGATCAGGGTGTATACGTAGACCTTTGCCCCCTAGTGGAACTGAGACAAGGAAAAACCGAAATTGAAGTTAACAACATGAACCCTCAACAGCTGAATTTCAGTAAGGGCCAAGTTCTTGGTGTAACAATGCCTCTGCAATTCTGTGAAGAAGAGTTGAGCATTAACATCATTGGACTGATACCAGAGATGGAGAACACAGGCAGGGGTGGTCTGCAAAGAGAGATTTGCTCATTCCCAAGGGGGATGTATCATGTTAGATCAGTATGCCCCTTTTATAAAGAGGACGTGAGATCCTTTCAGGTACAGAAAGAAGGTGATCACATACTCTTTGTCTGCGAGACCAGTGACCTGTTAAGTGATGAGGAAGTTACTGAAGTCAGAGAAGTGATGGAAGTGGACTTATCTCAATTCAATTTCAAATTTACTTTATTATGTAAATTAATACAATAAAGTTTTACACCAATAATATTCATATACATCACACAAAATAAAACAGTAAAATAAAATCTCAAGGTATGTACATTGTGCAGGCAGTTTCTCTCAAGTTTAGCAGCAACATTGCATAGTCATACAAGTGCATAGTCATACAATATTTTCCAGATTTAGGCTTCTATTATTATGTGCAAAATGCATTAGCAGCTTATTATTTTACAATATAATATCACAACTTTAAATACATAAAAACAGGAATATAAAATTGATTACTTGGTTTAAAAAAGAGAAATTAGATTGGCAATTGGATTCAATATTCCAACAACTCTAAGAAAATCAAACAGTTTAGATATTTTTACTATTTCATCCAAATTCATCAATACAAGCATTTTCCCTTTACTTCCTTGTATGTTTAATAATGTGGGGTATAGCCACCTTCTTCTTTCCATTACAAATTGTGGGCAATTTACAATTAGATGTGCCCAATAGTCTTTAAATGCCGAATCACACTTACAGTATCTGTATTTGTTTCTATTTGCATTTACGGCACGACTATATACAGATATTCTAAATTTTAAAAAGAATTTACTTAATTTTATTGATGTAGCCTCTATAATGTAATTAGGTAAGTAACCGATTTTACAAATTCTCAGGTATGCTTGCATTGATTTATATCTGGTCAGACTTTCATCTTTTACATCATTAGATCTTTTGATTTGCTCCACTTTCCAATCTTCTTTATTTACTTCAGATAAAAACATCACATTCCTGTTACCACACCATTTTTCAGATAGTTGTTCAATTAATTTCTTCATTACATTTGTACTATTGCATTCTTCATTCAGTATTTCTTTTACTGCAGCGTGGCATAAAACATTCTCATTTAGTTTAAATAGTTTAGAGAAGTATCTCAATATTCTGCTCTCACTTATAACCACCATGCTTGTTAGGTTCAGTTCACATAATAGACCAGCCACCGGTGTACCATTCGGGCAACCTAAGAGCATGCGTAAGAATTTAGCTTCCATTTTTTCAATTTCATCACCTTTGGCCAGCCCCCAAACCTCGATTCCATATAATACCATATTTACTATTTGTGATTTATACAGTTTTATCAGCGGAATGAAGTTTCTACTGTCATATTTCTTTGCAAATTTCAGGACACCACAGAGTTTATTTACTCCTCTGCTTTCAATTTTTTTGAGATGTGTATCCCATCTGCCCGTATAGTGAAAGTTCAGCACTAAATAGCTATAACAATTCACTACATCAATTACAGTTTCATTCAATTTGAATATTACTTTAGGCTCTGATGAGTTTTTGGATTTCTAAACATCATACATTTCGTCTTGGTTACATTAATTTTGTATTCTTTTGTTTGACACCATTCATAAAATTTGTCTATATTGATTTGAAGGCCTTTCGCCGTCAAGTCAATTATTACAGTGTCGTCGGCATAGCCGAGATCCCCCACCGGTGTACCAGCCAAATTTGCATTAATGATGTTTTTAGAATCAGTCAAAGTATTTGACATGTCTGACACATACAGATTATAAAGCAGGGGTGCCATAACACACCCCTGCTTTACTCCTCTGTGTGTGTGAATGACTTCAGTCAGGTCGTTATTCGTACTGTGTCGGATCTTGTACCAACTCCCCTCATAGTACTGTTGGATTAAATACACTAATTGCACAGGGCATTCCAAGTCCAGCATTCTATCCCATAACTTATCTCTGTTAACAGTGTCGAATGCTGTGCTAAAATCGACATAGCATGCATATAGGATTGCATTCCTGTTTATATATTTTTGGCAGAGAGTGTGCATAGCAATACATTGGTGTACCGTGCTTCATTCTGGGCGAAAGCCCCCCTGGGAGATAGGCAAAACGCCAGCTTTTTTAACCCAACTCCATAAGTTCTTTAGTAAATATTTAGCGAAAAGCTTACTTATAGAGTCAGAAATTGCCAAGACTCTATAGTTAGTGCAACACATAGGGTCACCCTTTTTTAATATGGGTACTCCGATAGATCCCTTCCAACGCTTTGGGATCTCTCCTTTATAGATGATATGATTAAATAATTTGCATAATATCGGTGCCCATAGAGCACTATTCTTTTTCAAAAAGATAATAGGGACACCATCCGCTCCTGGTGCTCTTGATGCCGGACAGTTTGCTATTAACTTAATAATGTCACACTCCTCAATTCTTGGCGTGACCTCTTTATCCAAGTTATACTTCAGTTTTAACGAGCTAACTTTGCCTGAAAATACTGAAGCTATAAAATCTTCCCATTTATTTTTGGGGATACAATTTAACAATGCATTTCCTGTCGGCTCATTTAAATTACCAACCATTTTCCAAAATTTAGTTTGGTCTTTATCACCCAGTGCATTTTCCAATTTTTGCCACATTTTATTTGCATGTATACGTTTCTTATTATAATAAAATATACATCTTCTTTTCAAAATACTAAGCCGTTCACATTTTCTACTTTCAAAATCATCAATCCATCTGCAAGCACGTAGTTCCTTGTTTGACTTAGCTTTGCATTGTTTACACTCAGGATAAAACCAATTGTCTGTTTTAATAACACAGGGCTTGCCGTTCTTCCATATGCACTTTTTCACCTTTTTCATCATATTATTATAAGTATTCAACATCTCCCTTTTTCCTGAGCTTAATACATTAAATTTACTTAGCACATTCCTTATTATTCTACTTACATTTTCATCAGTGCACATTGCCCAGTTAATCTGCCTTTTTTTTATTATTGGCTGCAACATAGTATCTTTATTCCTTTTCAATATAGAATTAATAGTTATACATACTGGGCGATGGTCCCCTGAAGTTAATTCCAAAATTTCGGCATTTGTATTACATATGTTTCGCCATTTCAAAACAACCAGGAAATCAATCAAGGATTTACTACTGCCTCTAATAAATGTGTAGGACAATGTATCCATAGGAACAATTACCATATCAGTTTCGGAAAAAACTTCAGTTAAACATTTCTTCAATCTATTCTTTCCACCCTTAGTTTGTAACATATTAACATTAAAATCTCCCCCAATCATTATTGGGATGCCAAGTCCGGTTGCGTTATACAGATATTCATTAATGTAACAAACATTTTCCATTTGAGCAGTCCAACTATCTGAAGGATTATTATAAAAGTTTAAGAGCCAAAGCTGGCAAAATGCATTATTAGTAAGATCATTTATTTTACATTTTAATAATAGTAGACCTTTAGTAGGCTTCAACACACCTATGACCGTGCATGATAAGGAAGTGTTGATCGCAGTTAGAAGCCCTCCTATATTTCTACCTGGATTAGATTTAATAGCACAATTATCATAGGTTTGATATCCATCTAAAATAGGACATTCACAACACCATGTCTCCTGACACATTAAAATACCAATTTTATCATATGCTTTACATATTCTGTTGCTACTTTTATCAGAAAAACATCCTGCACAATTCCACGTTGCAATATTCAGATCTAATTCCTATTCATCATCTGATTCCAACATACTTTCATCATTCTCACTACTACTTGAGTCACTAAGTGAATCAGAGTCTATACCCTCAGAGCTACTTGTACTGTACTCACTCTCTTTCCTGGTTTTACTACCCCTTTTAGTAGATTTTGGTAGGAATGCAGAAGTTATTTCTTCTTTACTCATCTTCTTTCTTTTTTGGACATATTGTACTTCGACAGTTATTCCTCTTTTTTCAAAATCTTTTTTACACTTGTAGACATGGCTACTACATAATCCATCTATCAAATGATTTTTAGTTGTTTCAATATGGTTGTAGCCATTATCAACAAACTCCACATCTAGAAAATGGTTACTGGAGATGTGCTTCAATTTACCAATGCTGTTAGTCATTGCTAGGAAGGCCTGTCTGTTAAAGAAGATTTTGTTTTTTTCACTCTCCTTTTTACTCACATATTTTGGTGTGAAATATAGGTAACACCCTACCTTCTTATCTTTCTCCTTGTTCTTACTTATTCCTGGTACTTCTCTCTTCTCCTTAGTCTGTATAGGTTTTTTTTTAGACTTTTTTCACTGGTTATTCGAGGTGGTAGTATTACTCGCTTTTTGTGCGGAATTTTTCTTCTGTTTCTTGTTTATCGGTTGCCTAGTACAGGAACTATCAGATTCCTCGCTATTCTTGTCCTCCTCTATGTTCAGTTTCAGTTTCTTACTTGCTTTCTCTTTACCTTTAACACTTTTTTCTAATCTAGATTGTTTATTCATGCAAGGTGTAGTTTGTATTACTTTTTCTATCGCGTTCACCCTCAATGTCTGGGCCTTACTTTCTTTATTCACCATGTTTAAATTGAGTGCACAAGCCATTTTGTTAGAAGCTTTGATTAGCTCCTTAATACTATCTCTTACCAGGTTACCATTTGAGGCAAGTACTTCCAATGACCGTCCAATTTCTCTACTATCGTCTTTTATGTCTGCAACTTTAGATAACACCACGCCCTCGCGTGTCTCAGTAACTTTCCTTATATCCTTTAGGCTACCTTCAATCTTACTGTATGATTTTCCCACAGCCTCGGTTAATTTACCTATGGCCGTGGCAATACCATGCATTATATCAAGTAGTTTGTCCATTTTACCGTTAAAGTTGGCTGTGCCATATGTGTCCACATCTAATTTCACTAGTGAAAGTCTTTTCTCCCGTACACTAGACCTCCTTCCCCTAGATTCTGAAAGCATTCTGCCTCTGTTTATGTCAATTGCAATGCTTTGATCAAGTTCTTTGTTAACAATTAACTCACTGGTTGGAGGTTCATCATTGTGAATAGTTTTTTCTATCATAGTTGTAATCAGACTAGAGACAGGACTAGTTTCGCATATTACCTCTCCCACAGATGACATATTCAGGTTTATCACACATGAGCTATTGATATCTCCATTCATATTTGTAAAAACATTGTCATTGACTGTTTCACCAACATTAGAGTCTAACCCATTTAGAATTAAGGAGTCCCTTCTTAGCTGCCTTACAGATAGGCCTGACAAATCTAATATATTTTCTTCCAATCCAATATTCACATCAATGTTTGGTTCAGACTCAATTTCACTATTGCTACTAGTGGTAGGTTTATTCTGAAAATATGAGTCTATAACATTTACTTTCAGAGTCCCATCACCGCCAGTCAGTTCCTTCTCATTTATTTTGGTGATAGTCTTTTTGCTAGCATTACCTTGTCTTTTAGGACCCAGCACCACAATAATAAATGACAAAAAAATAGCAGGAATTAAAAGCCAATTATTCCACCAAAAATCAAGTATTCCTTACGTCCTTACATACTTAAAACACCGTATTTGTTCAAGGCAGAAGCAGCAGAGGCAGCGTGAGGCTAAGTGTGGCCAAGTGTGGCCCTTATGCTGCCCTTCAACGCGACAGCGGAAGCGGCAGCAGAAGGTACGTTTTTAACACGTAGACGCTAAGCCTCCTGGGTATTGTATTTTAGTTCAGAATTCTAAATAGAAACAATGCAGAAGCGTAAATGTACTACCAACCGATTACACACCAGTAAAAAAAAAAAACAGAGACTTCTACTGTTGCTAGAGTTAAAAATATTGGACATAAACTTTACATCCACTTAATTAATATGTATGGAGATGTATGCATCTATAGCCATCTATAGCCAGTAGCCAGTAGGCAATATCCAACTTTGCGAGCAGAGGGTCGCTAGACATGCGCGCGCGTCACGCAGCGCGTGAACAGAGCAGCCTGCCCAATGCGTGCTGAACAGAGTGATGGCAGTAGTGCCATAAGGTTTGTAAATGAGTGAATTCAGTGTGTGTTCACATTGAGCAATAACGTAGTAAATGAGTGAATTCAGTAAGTGTTCACATTGACCAATAATGTGCGCTGTGAGAGTCCAGCTAAAGGAAAGGCAAACAACCAAGAGAGATATTGGCCACTAACCATTGGCAAAAATGTGTGCAGAGGGAGACTAGCTACCTGGCAAAGAAAGTATAACCAACCTAGAGAGACTGCCCAAAAAGCACTGCACAGCAACAAGCACTGGGGCAGACAACAAACAACAGGCACTGTGAGCACCACTGTGAGCACCGAAACAACAACAAGCACTGTGAGCACCGTAACATAAGAGGTCTGGAGGTCCTAGACCCAGGCTTTCAGAAGAAGAGAAAGCAAGACGTTGCAAAGAAGCCTTATGCCTATATTGTGGACGTTCTAACCATTAGTTAAAGACTGTAGACTAATGTACTCCACCTGAACATTCCTTACCTGTATCTACCATAGAAGAGGCAATTTCAGATTCTACCAAAAAGGAAAACATCGAAGGCCAAGAGGTTTAGGGAAAACAATCCTGGGCCTCCCCTCAGAAATCTCCCCATCACAACAACCTTTACCTGATTTAAAGAAAAAAAGTTTGTCTCCAATTTTTAGAATTCTCCCTGTAAATGTTCCTATAATAAAAGCCCAAAACCAATTCCCTCTCTTAGTCGATTCAGGAGCCCCCTGGTGCTTATATGGATTTGAATTTTGCTACAGTTCATGGACTTCCAGTAATTCCCCGAAATTCCCCCGAAACCCTTTGTTCCATTGATGGTTGCATTCTGTCATGTGGTCCTGTGATCAACTCCTCTAAACCTCTTTTGATGCAAATCGGTAACCACTGTGAAGAAATGGTTTTTGATTTAATAACCTCACCCCACCATCCTATAGTTGTAGGAATGCAATGGCTTGAATCACACAATCCTTCCATTGATTGGAGAGCCAAAATGTTAACTTTCTCTTCGAAACCATGCCAAAATTTCTTATACTTTGGGAACTCCTCTGAAAATGAACTTATTAAAGAAAAAATAAAGAAAAAGAATCTAAAATCTCCTCTCTTGTTTCCTTACCTGAAATTTATAACAACCTTCTAGACGTCTTCTCATCCAAAGAAGCTAATAAATTACCTCCACATCGCCCATATGATTGTCCTATCGGTTGTCCTATATGATTGTCCTATTGACCTCTTACCCAACAGCCCAAATCCCCATGGAAAAATGTATTACCTTTCACCCCGAGAGTAAGAAGAATTAAGAAAATATATTACTGAGAGCCTAAATAAAGGATTTATAATACTCTCAAAATCCCCAGCTGGTGCCCCAATATTTTTTATCCCCAAAAAATCAGGAGAACTCCGCCCTTGTATCGATTACGGTGACCTAAACAATATTACAATCAAAAGTCGATACCCTTTACCCCTTATTCCAGACCTATTAGATTACATAAAAGAAGCCAAATGGTTTA
Source organism: Eurycea cirrigera (assembly GCA_035583035.1). Classification (NCBI taxonomy): domain Eukaryota; kingdom Metazoa; phylum Chordata; class Amphibia; order Caudata; family Plethodontidae; genus Eurycea; species Eurycea cirrigera. The sequence continues at coordinate 3,593 of JAWWEH010277151.1, read as the reverse complement.
CTAAATTAGATTTGAGAGGAGCCTACAATCTGATACGAATCAGAAAGGGTGATTGTTATGAGTGCATTTGTTTTGGTCTCTGTTGCTAGTGGATCTTCCTTGAAAGAGACTGGTTGTGTGTGTGTGTGTGTGTGTGTGTGTGTGTTGAGAGTGTTGGGTTTTAGTTAGTGGGAGGGCTGGCTGGTCGTTACTCTGGACATGCATACAGCAACCTATTTGTAGACGTTTAGTGAGGCAGGTATGGGTTTTGAGTGAGAGTCAAGTCTGGAAGGTTCTAGATGTTTCTGGAGGTTTCTGGGTGTTCAGTGAGGGGCTGGACCTTTGGAATCTTGGTGAATTAAGATTCCAGAACTGTCGCATTTTACTGGATTTTTCACCAGCTTGCGTGGGGGTAGGATCTTTGCTCATGGTTCTCCCTTCAGGAAACAAAGAAATAATCCATAGAAGGCTTAAAGACCTGTTGCTTCAGGAAAAGACATTTTCAAATTGCAAGAACAAAGGTCAGTTAGTTAGATAGGTTTTCAGGGTTGACTAAAGCCACGCGCTCATCAGCCGCGCGCTTAAGGACTTACCTTTTTTAATTGATTAATCATCTCCTTTCACCTGCTCTCGTTCCGGGTGTGCTGAGGGACTATAAGGCTGTAATTGTGTTTATGCTCGCCAAGGGGGACGGCCCTGGGAGGCACCAGTGTTCCTGGTCAGAACAGCTACCGCGCCTGCCTAGCGAGCACCATTGCTAGGCAACGGGCTTTGTGAGACAACGTACACAACGGAGAAGGAAGCGCCATACGGCGGCTGCGAGAGACCTATGAAGACGCATTGTGGAGACAAGGAATCACGCGTCATCGTTTGGAGCAGCGTGTATCCTTTATTTGTGACTCGGGAGGGGCAGGAGGAGAGAGGGTGGTGGAAGTAGCGTGAGCGAGTGTATTTATTGAAAAGTGTTGCTGGTAGCCTTGACTGAATGCAGGAGCCTTGCGGCTATTGCCGATTACGTGAAGAGCAGGACCTGAAGTGTTGAGGAAGCGTGTGGTGGCCGGCTTCGCCAGACAAGGTGGGTGAAGAGAGAGAGGGGAAGTGAGGGGCTGAGCGGGTTAACGGTGGGCTTCGCGTGGAAGATTGAGTTCATTTCAATTGTTTTACAGTTTGGGAGGAAGGTGTCCAGAAAGGATACAACACAGGGGAGGACTGAAGGCGTCGCCGGCTGTCATTCCAGTTACAGGTTGACAGTTGACGAATGCACTGTCGACTGATGCCCCCATATCATTAGAAGTCTGAGGGTGAACCACAGGAGCTTGCTGCAGGCACTGAAAGGGGATTATCTTCACGTATCCTTTGAAGCGTATCCTTTTTTTTGTTTGTATGAGTGAAGGTTGTTACTGTCACAAAGGGAAAAAGCCCAAGGGGTATCTGGGTATGGAGTCGACATTTGACAAATTATTAAAGGCAGTAGGGGAGTTAAAGGTGGAGCTAACTTTGGCTCGACAGCAGGCCTCAAATGTGGAAGTCAGGCTTAAACATTTGGAGGCTATTGATGAGGAAATGCCTCCCCTGGAGGTCATGGGAGGTAGTGATGAGGCTTTACCTTGTCTCACCATTCCTAGGGAGGAGGGAAGAGGCACTGCAACAGCTTTGACAGGTGCTACTGGAATTAAATTAACCCCTCCGGATAAGTTTTCAGAAGACCCACGGTTATTCCGAGCTTTCAAAACCCAATGCACCCTTCATTTTATGGCAAAGCCAATGCAATTGTCTTCAGACAAGGCAAAGGTGATATTTATGAATTTAAATTTAACTGGGGATGCTTTGGCTTGGGCCACGCCTTTGGTTGAGTGGCAAAGTCCGCTTTTGGATTCTTATGTGTATTTCATGGCGCAATTTTCTGAAATTTTTGATAGGCAGTATGGAAAGATATAAAAATTTCTCAGAAAAGATATTCGCTTAACTCCAATACACATTGTCGAGTCCCACCCCCTCTAGAGGAACTAGTCTGGTTCTGGTTAAGTATTAAAAATATAAAATTGAGCAGCGTTTCACAAATTCAAACCCAAAATTCTTACGTCCATTTCAAATTCAGAAGAAATTATCACCAATAGTATTTAAATTGAAGTTGCCCAGGAATTAGATTTCCCCTGTGTTTCATGTTTCTTTATTGAAGTCTGCTGATAAACTACAGAAGATTCTTGAGAGGGGGGAAGTATTATGCCCCAGTACTCAGTAGCAGAACCTTTATAGAACTATAGTCTACAGTCTACTACACAGTCTACAGTAGTGCCACAGAAGCATTGCTATAGTAATCTCACAGTTTCATTGAACTTTAGTCTATTACATTCTGCACAAATCCATTAGTGCAACAACATCCTCAAACATTGTTTTCAACGCCACTTACTCACTCCCTCTTGTAACACTAATGATGTTTACATTTTCCTCGGCTTCCCCCTCAGCCCTTGCACCCTATAATAAGCTTTGCTTTCTCCCAACTCATAACCCAGCCAGGCATTAACAAACTCCAGCTATCTTAGAGTTTCCAGCTGAGTCTGCCGAGCCTGACACGCGCTCACCATGCGCTCACTGTGCCCTCCTCAGCGCGAGCCTCCGCGCGACTCTCCCCTATCTGTGACGTTGCAAAGCACCCAACAGCGCTTCGTCAACGATTTACCTGAGAGATGGACGTGTGAAGCTATTCTCTAACAAGGGAAGGCCCAGTGCCTTCAAAACTCGTATCAGGTTTACTCGATTACATTGCCACACTGCTACACCTAGTTAGAAGTCCCGCACACCGGCAGCAACACCGGAACAACGGGATTGCTGCAGCGAATAAGGTAGGAGTACAAAATCAGGTCCTACCGTCTTTAAAGTCGCATCAGACCTTTGCCCTTGCTCTCCAGTCAATCGTCTCTTCATCTTTACTACTACCTAATGGGTCATAGACTATAGATGAGGGTCAGACAGATTTAAACCATAGAGAGCAAATCAAGCCTTGAACGCCCACACTCACACTCCCTCTGCTGGTGTTAAACAGGAATTGCAGCATTAAGCAAAGAAACCATTAAAAAGCACTTCAGGACAAAGTCTACTGTATCCTTTACCATAGAAGTCCAAGTTAATCTTTAAATATTATTTTCAGATTTATCACCAATTAAAAGATAAGGAAATTCCTTAAACATTACTACAGATAATCTACAGACCTCTCAGAAGAAAAGGAAACTTAGTCTGGCGCAACCAAACACAGTGTAAGCTAGACTTAAGTTTAAACATTCTAAGTATAGAGAGATACTTTCTCTATATCATCCTTATTGTCCATTCTTGTCCTCCCAGCAGGAAAGAGTATACCACAACAGCAGCCCCCTGATGGTCCCGCAGATTCTCCATTCACTACAGTCACTACAGAAGAACCATCTGCAGAATTTATAGAAAATCTCACATCCACTACTCTTTCTGGCGGCGCCAGCCTCTCCAGAACTTTGATATATATTCTGGAGTGGTTGTCTCCGTACAATACAAAAAAGTGATGGCTGGAAAGGCAGAATTAATCTATGCCACTGGGAACACCTCTGGGCAGCCCTCCAACCATCGTTTTTTTGCTTGCATGT
>JAWWEH010266069.1:0-16513 GCA_035583035.1 Eurycea cirrigera | reverse complement strand
GCCCCTGCGCTCCTCTGATTGGCTGGCGAAGTGTGAGTGTCTAGCAGGCTTGCGTGAGAGTGTGTGTGTGACCCGCGTGAGACCACCCCTCTCTAAATGACTACTTAAGTCTGCGCTGCCCCTGGTTCTGGCCCTCTTTCCCTGCTTCCACCCTTGGACGAAGGGGTCCCCCAGCCGCTACCACCTACTTCTCTGCTGTCTTGACTCTGCACAGGCCCTGTGAGTATACCAACCCCCCCTGTAACTTAACTAGGCCTCCCCTGCAACTAACAAAATCTTTCTTCTCACCCTGTAACTAAGCTTTTCTATATTCTCTGGTGGGCCCCTACCCTGTCCCTGTATTTCCTCTCTGCCATCTCTCCCATTTCCCTGCCTTTCTGGTCCCACAGTTTACTGAATTAAGTAGGAATATAGTTGTAAACTGCATTTGTTGTGACTTGTGTCTTCTTTTTCCCGTCTCTCCTGTCTCTCTCTCTCTCTCTCAGTCTCTCTCCATTGTCTCTCCCCATCTCTCACTCTCCTTCCCTCCTTTCACGTCTCACCCTCCCTCCTGCTCTATTGCCAGGCCCTTTTTGCTCTGCCAGTCAGTGGATACCTTATTATCTGTTGCATCTGAAACTGCTGCACTGCCAGCCAGGCCGTAGCGGGTTGACACGCTAACTTCAGTCTCTCCCCCTTGCCCTGCATTCGCCGGCTCCCTCGGAGCCGTGCGTGTTGCCCAGGATCAGCCACGCCCAGCACCGGGAAGCTCCGCCCACCGCAGGGCAGCTCCACGTGGCGGCCGGCCATTTTGAGCCCGATCGCCGTGGGACCCGGAGCCCCTGCAAGTCTGACCTACCAAACAGCAGGTAAGCCGATCGACGGCCCCTGGGGAGGGTGCCTACTGCCGCCCATCTCTCCAGCTAGCGTGTCCCCACCAGCCGGCAGCCTTCAGCCCGCCGTCATACCTGCAGCCCCGCCCCTCACCCACCAGCTCCAAGCTGGCGGCCGGCCATTTCGCGCCTGACCGCCGCGGAGGAAGGAGCTCCTGCCAGCCGGATTTCAAGAACCGGGTAAGAGCCCCACCCAGGCCCCGGGCATACCACCCCACGTCTGGGGTGCCACCTCCACCCCCTCCCCAGGGTTTTCTGCTGATGCGTGCCTGCTGGACCTCCAGTCAGCCCGTAAAGGCCAGCAGGCACTCAAGGGACCCAGGCCGCACCGGTTAGTCTGCCCGCACTCCCGCCGGGCCCCCTTCCCCTCTCTCCTGACCCCTCCTAGCAGAGACTCGCGCTCGCCTCATGGCGCCTCAGCCTGCCGCGGGGACCTCCGGGCACCCTCGGCGTCGGCGTGAGCCTTCCCCGCTCCTCCGGCCCTGTGCTCCTGGCCACTGCGCCATAACGCTGCCCGGTCCTCACCCCCACCAGCTTCTTGGCGCTAGAGCACCTGCCAGTCCGCGCTTGCCGTCTCCCATCCCGGCGCTCCCGTGACTGGGTTGTGGACCCAGCGCCCCTCCCACTAACGGCGAGGGCCCCAACGCCCCATCAGGCTGCCAGCCCCTCTCTCTACGAGGGGAGAGGCCCTGAGCCCTAAGCGCGGCCCCTGCCTGAAACTGCCACCCCGGGGCTCCCCTGGCCGAGAGCCCCGCCGACCCCAGCCGGAAACCGTGCACGGGCAACGCTCCTCCTTAGCCCATGCAGCTGACCTGTTCCACGGCTGAGCTCCCGCGCCTCCCCCCACACGGTGCCCCATTAACGGCACCGAAGGAGCATAACTCAAGGGGCCGCCTCATCTCCTGCCGGTGCTCGCCCTAGGCCCTCACTGGACCCCGTAACCCCCCCGCCACCCCACGGCCATAAGCCACCCGCAGCACAGCATCCTCCCCACCGGTTGCAAAGGCACTGCCTCTTCTCCCCAGGGCCCTCATTATCAACCCAGAGGGTGCCCCAGGGCACTCTCCCCCACCGCTCCCAAGGCCATCAGCCTTGAGGGGTGCACCGCCGCTCCGGCCAGACACCCGCCCACCATCCTGCCCCCCCCCGGCGTGAAGGGGGGGCCTCCTGCCCACACCAGCGCCATCCACGCAGGCAACGCCCCACCAGGGCACCCTCACCACACCCAGTGCTCCAGAGCCCTGTCCCAGCCCCTCGATTTTGTGTGCCACCCGGCACCAAAAGAGCACCAACCGCCCAGCCAGCACTCTGAGGCACAGAACGTAGCCGCCGCCCGCCCTGCTGCTAATGCTGTGCCCACAAGCACGCAGGCGGCAGCTACCTTCTCCTGTTAGGCACGGAGCCCGGACCCACCAGACACCGTCCTGGCTGCACCTTCAACTGGCCAGAGAGCCCCACAGCTGTCGCGGTTCTCCGCACCGACTTCTTAAGGAGGTCTCTCGCTCTCGCCCTCCTGTCTCTCGCTCTTCACCCTCCCTGTCTCTTGGCCTCTACAGGTTTCGCTCTCTGCCGCTCTCCCTCTCTCACTCTTCCCCACACCACCCCATGCTCTCCTCTACCACCTGCCTCCTGGCACTCACAGTCCCAGACTCCCAGGCAAGTCTGGCGCTCGCCCTCTCGATGCTCTCCCTCCACTCCCACAGAGTACTCAACCAATCCTCACTGGCACAAGTATCTGAAGCCTTCAGCTTCTCCTCTCTAAAGTTGGGCTTGTTACATCGGGTACAGTCACTCTCCCTGTCACCCAGGGCCTCCCTCATAAGAGTGGTTACCATGGGTGGATTTCCTCCTCCCAGTGGTGTGGAGTGGTACTCTAGGTAGCCTGCTGGTTGTAAACTCACTGTCTAGGGACTGGCTTCAAGATTACCCAGTTCCTTGTCACCCTGACTTTGACTGCCTTGGGTATTGGTTTTCTTTGAGGGTTTCTGGCGGGGCACAGTGTCACTGGGTGCTATCCAGACCCTGCATCCCTGAGACTGTCCTGCGGAAGGGACACCTTGCCCCTTCTATTTTCTCTGCCTCTTGTGCCTGTTTTACAATAAATATTGATCCCTTTTCACCCTGCCTGGTCTCTCTACGTAGGATCCCTTCTTTGGGGGTCAAACTTATATGTTATATGTGTACATGTGTGTATTGGGTCACTGCCTGTCTTGCCTTGTGTGTAGCAAGTAGTACCCACATTGTCACTAGGTGCGGGCTACATGCATACAAGAGTCTAGGGTGCTTTACGCACTACTCAGGGGTCCCCAAAGGTATCTCCTTGTGACTAGCCCAGTGGGAACCACGTTTACACTAGGTGGTACCTACTTGGTCACAAGTGTATAGAGTGCTTTACGCCCTGCCCATGGGTTGGAGCCTGCCCTGTAACACAACGCCTGTACCGAGTGCTCTGCCCGGCCTCTGCATCTGTAGCATTACCCCTCTGGCTACCTGCTTAAACCCAATTATCCCTTTCAATCCATAAGTCTACACTATGATCAGAAATTATTCATACCCGGCAGGGCCACACACATGAGCATTAGGCGTCTATTCCAGATCCAGTCACACTTGGAGGAATCTGTGGGAGAATATACCTTGCTAAATTTGGACTCCAGCAGAGCATTTGACATGCTAAGCTGGCAGTGCCTTTTCTCAGTAATGGAGAAGATAGGCAATTTTATATAACTCCCCCTAGTCCAGATTGCGTACAGGACAAGTAATTTCACATGCATTCCAGGTTAACAGAGGCATGCGACAGGGTTGCCCCATTTCGCCATGTTTGTATGTTATCCATATTAAGCCACTAGCTTGCATTCTTAGGGAAAATTACTTACACTGTGGAGTGGTCATCCATAATGAGATTTATTTAATCATTGACTCTCACAATTTGCCGACAACATACTTTTTTTTACATACATAACCCCTCGACCAATGTCCACCAGATATTGTCAGTCTTGAACGAATATGGTTTGCACTCTGGCCTGCAACTAAACCCATTCAATTCCTCTGGGCTCTCTCCGGGCACTACCACCCCCTTATCTCCCTAAACTTGAGGATTCCCTTGTTAGACGACCTTCTCCAAATATCTAGGTACCAATATTAACACCTGCGTTAAGGACATAGCGAAATTTCATCTAGACCCACTTTTGCCCTGCCTGAGGGTCAACTTGACCTCTGGAAATAGTCGCCCTTGACTTTTTCAGGCCGCATTTCTTTGATAAAAATGATGGTAATGCTGGCCTTTTTATATATTTTTTTGATCCTTACCTGTAGTTATTGGTCACGATTGGTTCCGTGTAATTAATGGTTGGCTTTCATCCTTTATTTGGGGGCCCCATAGAGATAGGATCTCCCTATCCACGCTCTGTCTTCCCAGAGAACAGAGCAGATACACCCTCCCTGATCTGGAGCTGTATTTTTGGGCAGCACAACTGCAACACTCAGTGGCATGGTTGCATGATGAGGTCACACATGAAAAGCTATTGTTATCTCTGGACGTTGCACCCCTACCAATTTCAGGGGTGTTTATCAAGGAAGGCATTTGAGACTGGCCCTTATTGATTAGGTCCATAAAAACTATATGGAGACAAGCAATGCGTACATTTTTTATCAAAGGTTTTTTTCTCAGGATAGCGATCTGTGCCCATTGAAAACCTTTTCCAAACTGTTGCTACACCTAAATTATACATCATGGCTGGATGCAGGTATTAACCCTTTAACTGCGGCCATTGGGAACATTATCCCAATGGCAAATCCCATTCAAACAGTATACACTCTTATTTTGGATGTGTTGGACAAGTCCTCCGCACTGAAGGGGTTAATAAGATGGGAAACTTATTTATCAACGATTCCTTTTGTCCCTTTACCATGTGTAGGAAATTTAATCTCCATGACGGGAATTTCCAACCTTATTTAGCGGTCTAGGAAGCAGTGAAAGAAGCATGGGGGGACATCAGTGAACAGCCACCTGATAATGCGCTCCTTCAGTTATTAAACCTCACTCCAGGTAGGGGTGTGATTTCGACCATTTACTCTGAACTACTGAGAACCAAGTACAACACACCTCTCAAAGTTAGGTTAGACTGGGAACATTATTGCGCTCGTGAATTCTCAGAGGCAGAATGGGTCTGAATATTATCAAATATCACGAAATCCTCCACCGCTTCCACACTTCAATACACCCAATTTAATTTAGTACACTGTACATACATAAACCCATCCAGAGTGTCTAGAATGAAGCAGGACTTTGAAGCGAAGTGCTACAAGTGCACATTGAATCATCCCATTTACATTTAACGTGGAGCTACCCTGAGGTTTACAGTATGTGGCAGGCCATTAGTGAGTGTTTCAGATGTATAGCAACATTCCCTCCAACTTGCACCAGAAAGATGGCTACTAGGCCTCCCCGGGATTAAAACCAAAGCCAAGATACAGAATAAGCTGTTGAAAGGCTTTTGTATTGAAAATTAATACAATCTTATTAAAAAACCTTATACAGTGACCTGGGGTAGCCCCTCTAATTGTTCTATACTGGTTTGGCGGTGGGGCTGGCACCCTTATATTGATTTCTTGCCAGTGGCGCTGTCAGACTATATATAATATAGGGATTATAAACTATATATAATGCAACAATAGGTAAGTGTCTTATCAATATAGGGTTTGGCTTACCAATATCAATAACCAGCAATCTGAAATCAGACTACTGTAGTGGGCAGCAATTACCAACGTGCTAGTGGCAACTCCTGTTCCACTGACCTCACAAAATTACCAAGTAAAGTATTCACTTTAAACCTATACTTGAGTCAAGTCTACTGATTTATTCAGGTCTTATCCTCCCTTGCTTAGTTTTACAGTGATGACCCTTAAGCCTGCCTGTTCAAACTAAATCTGTAAAAGAAAATGAATATTCCAACAAATACCCTTTACAAATACCCTTTACAGTTCAATATGGCCTCTGAAACCACCTTCTTGTGTGTCCTTAAGCCTGGTTTAAAACAGTGTGTGAATTTCTTTCACCCTGTAAGAAAGTGTAGTGTGCGCACAAAAACTGCAATCAAGGCAGTTACCTTCAGTAATCATATACCAAGAGAATACAATAATTTGCTTTTGAACACCCCACCAAATAAAGACACAACAAGGTATTTGGAGATCAAGTCTTTGTATTTGTTGTTCTCCAAGAAAACAAATCCCTATTTACTTTTGATCCTTTTTGAATGACACTCAATGCACTTGAGAGTGTTACTCTGAAAACCCTGAGAAAAAGTCAATGTAAAAACACAGTTTATTACACTATAAATATATTCTCCACCACTATAACTATATGGCTATGCACCAGTACAGGGTGATATGGAAATAAACCTTTTAATTGGGAAGAAAAACAGAACCAATTACTTTTGAGACTACTCAAATGGGCGCAGCACTTTACTTTTTGATAATAGAAAATGGATCACTGGACCCTGGTGAATGGACATACAACACTTTGGAGACCACTTACAAGGTGAGTGATATTTTCTCATGTATTTAATTTTGGACTAAATATTTTCCTGAAGGGAAAATATTTTTCTGTAACTTACTTTTGCTTTTGATAGGTCAGGAAAAATGCCTAAGACTTTACTAAAAAGTTTTCAGGATTTTAAGAACAAGCGTTTTGTTTCTATTTCTATTTCACCCTAGTGATGGATTAGTAAATCGATGCTTAAAATGCTTTTTAAACACAGATTTAAGTGGTATCTGAGGGCCTTTCTGAAAAACTTTTACACTGTAAATTAATTTCAGATTTTTCCCCAGAAAATCTTTAAGTTCTTACTCCTCTAGGACGGATTGGGAATTCCTAGGAATTTTACCAAGTCCAGAAAATGAAATTACTTTCATTTTATATGGTTCAAAATCTTTTCCTGGGTTCGAGCAAGCTTGGACACCAGTAAAAGTATTTTTAAAAATCACAGTAAATGCCTAGTGCTTTACTAAAAACGTTCTGACCCCACTTCTGGACCCAGAGGAATTCATTGGATTTCCTTTAACACTTTATAGACAATTAAAAATGAATTAAACCACTTCATTAATAAATAAAACAGATTTAACATGACTAAATGCAATTTATTTGAACACTCTAACCTAAACCGTTTCAAAGTTATTCAACTTTGAAGTCAGAAAAGGCCTAAAACGTATTATTTTTCTAACCGGGAAAATGTCTAAGTGCCTGAGCATGCGCGGTAAGATGAAAACGGCACTTACAAAAATGTCCACACGTACGATTTGATCCGACCTTGTATAAATGCTGCAGGAGGCTACACAAAAGGGATTTTCGAGCAAGGATTGTCTTGCACAGCGCGAGGAAGCCCTGCTCTACACTAACCAAGACTGGGACACGCTAAAAAGGTTCATAAAATATTTTTAGTCTACCTTGGAAACGATGTGTGTAACTGTAACAAAAAGGCACAGTAACTAAAATACAAATACAATGCATCCCTACTTGTATCCTAATGTAACTTAAACCATCCACTCGGTTTTTGGTCCGTTTTCAGCCTTAAGCCCTTGGGAAAGAGCTACACTATAACGCAACCTATATTCACTGGCTTTGGAAAAATACTTAACTACTTTTCTTCAACTCTAGAATACGTAGCCTAGATGCACAATAATATTCTTGACTTTTTAAAACAGTTTTTGGATTTTTAAAACGTCCTCAGGGTCCTGGTAAGGTTCCCTGAATTTTTGGGCAGAGTTCCTTCTTCCAAGTTGATTCTGGATGCAAGAGAGCGAGCTCTGGAGCTGCTGGCTTTTATGGTGGACTGGCTACTCTGTGACATCATCCAAGATGGCTCCAGGGTCCCAGTATCCTCCAATCAGCTTCCAGTGACTTCTTCCTCAATCTTTATTTTTCTTATTTTTCCCTTTTTGGTATTTTAACATCAAGTCGGAAATTTGGTTGTTAAACCTTTATTTCCCCTATTTTACACTATACCTGGGAGTGTAAGACTTAACGTTAGGAACCATTGTGTTCACTTTTTGGAAAAACTTGTAAACTACAGGTCGTTCTGTAGATCACATGTATCTGAATCACCTACAGTGACTTCAGATCTGAAAAATGGTTTTACTAGCTTTAAAGCATTTTTTCCCTAACACTCGTGTTCCCCATGTTATAATCCCATGAGATTACATAAATGGCTATCTAACCGTGTAAGTAACATCTCTGCCAAGTTTGGAGCCTGTCTGGCCTCCAGAACTTGAAATACAGATTTTACAAGAAATCTGTATTATTTTGGTTACTTTACTTGGCTTTCCTGCCAAAGCATAGGGTCCTTTGTGTCCAACATAGTTTTTTTCGTCATCCAGCAGTTGGATTTGAAATTTCCCGGGTTTTCATGGTTCCAGCTGGTCTGCACTGGGCTGGGAGGCATCTCATCCAGTACATTTGCATACCAATAGCTGGGTCCCTGCCTGCCTGCCTCACACGAAAAACACTAAGGAAACGGAGAGAAGGACATGACTAAAATACTACAATTATTCCTACATGTTTCTACAATTTTTGCACACATTAACCTAACATACGTTACACACATGTAGTATATTACACTAATACTACTTACCTGGCATCCCTAAATAAATATTCATTAAATTCAACCTGAATTAAAAAATAAAATAAAAATAGGGAGGCCTTTGGAAAAATAGTAAAATGCGGGTTACACATGTGTAACACATGCTAAGAACATGTAAGTATTTTTAACATTTATTTGCAGTGGAATAAAGGTATTTAATTAAATACCGTTTAATGCCCAGGTGCAAAATCTTACTTTACCACTTAAAATTATTACATGTATTTTTCTACATTGCTGTGATCTCCAGTGACATGGGAAAAATCACAGATACATGTAAATAATTTTTAAACATACTTTAAAGCAAGTTTTCACTTATTGGTTTTAAACTTATGAATGGCATCTATAGGTTTTCCATAGAAACCTATGGAGCCTACTAAGTGGTAAAATTAATATGCATTAATTTTCATTACATCATTGCATCATCGCATCATAGGAAAAATGTGGAAGCATGCTGGTTGCACATGCAGTCAACATAAAACCCCCAACACAACTCACCATGTAATAATTAATTAAATATACATTAATTAAATTATTTTACTGACCCTTGCAGGTAAACACTTTTAGGGAATTTTGTCATGTAAGGTTACATGCTAGCATTAATTTAAAAATGTACTGGATTTTGTAACATTTTAATAAAAATAACACTAGGCTTGGAGTATATACTAACATTAAAATGCATCCCAGACACCATAACACTTAGTCTAACATTTTCACATTTGAAAACTATTTTTAAGATGTCCCTTACTGTGCAATCTATATTTTGACTACAGACTTTAAGTATGGGACTTATATCTGGGTAGCTAGCACTAAAGTTACTTACCTGGTACTTACCATGGGTAGCCATAGACAGCCACAGACACCTATGCTACACGATACATCCCCCAGATCCTCCTAAAAATACCTGACAGCGCGCTTGGGGCCAACGTGTAGTTGGGGCTGACAGGGAAGGCCCCTTCAAATAATATTGTCGGACTAGTGAGGGGTCCCAGTGGACCTATGTTATGTGGGGGCGGCTGGGGCTGTGTTTGAGAGGGTGGGAGTGAGGATGGGAGAAAGAGAGAGCTAAAGAGAGAGTGAAGGTGCAAGAGACAGTGAAATAGGGAGTAAGAGCTTGGGAGAGTGAGATAGGAAGAGTGTGGGGGTGAAAGGGATGGAGAAGAAGAGGGAGTGAATTAGGGATGAGTGTGAGTGAGAGTTGAAGATGGAGTGATGTACAGCCAATGAGTGAGGGAAAGGTTGAGTGGGCAAAAGAAAGCTAGTTCGAGCGTGCGCGAGAGAGGATAAAGTGAGATGGAGTTAAGAGAGTGCTTGAGGGGGAGAGAGAGTGAGCAAGAGTGAGAGCTTGAGTGATAGTGAGGCAAAGGAGGGAAAAAGTGTGAGGGAGAGAGCTTGAAGAGAGGGGACAGAAGAATGGGAACAGAGAGAGGGGGAGAGCTGAAAGAGCGAGGGGGAGAGAGAGATTAGAGGTAGAGACAGCCGCGGGCTGAGCGGCTGGCTCCACTAGCACTGTACTTTAAGAATTAAATATTGGGTTTAGGTCTGCCCGTCAGCACACTGGACTGCACAGGCAGCAGCTATGAAGCTGGGTGCTGACCCAGTGATATCTCAAGGGCAGCAGTCAGGGCTGGGGACTGCCTGGGGAGTGTGGTGCAGGTGGCCGCACTAGTCGGGGTGGGGCAAATTAAATAAAAACTGTGCCGCAGTGGTGAGTGCTACACACACAAGGCACTGCTGAGCGGGCGACATGCTTGGACAAGTCCAGTCTGCAGAGAGCCAGCCGGCAGAGCAGCGGGCTCAGCTCACTTTAGCTTAAAATGTCAGTCAAATGGCAATGAAAGCGGGCAGCCATCAAACTCCTCCTCCTCCTTAACCTCTTCAGTGCGGAGGGCTTCTATAGACGTCACGAACTAACATTGGAACTCTTTTTATTGCTTTTCTCGTTTGACAATACAAGTCAATGGGCCACACTAAAGAGTTTAAGGTAAGGGGTAGTGCGGAGCCAGTCCTTGCATTTAATAGCCACTCCACTCACGCAAGAGTGCGAGTGGAGTGGCTGGCTCCGCTCATGCATTTTAACAAAAACGTGGGGCAGCGCGTTCAGGCGCAGTGTGAAAGCAGCTGTGATGGGCGCTGCAGGGCAGGAGTGAGAGGAGCGGCCAGCTCCTCACTGTAGCGGGGCAGGGCTGCCAGGGCTGTGCGAAAGGCAATGGCTCACACAAATATTACATAAATGTGCATTTCGTGTATATACAGAAAGCTGCATCAAATCTAGTCATGAGCAAAATGCAATATAAACAATTCCAATCACATATTATACAGGTGCCATATTTCATCTGATATTAAATGTAAAGTTAACATGCCGTCGGGATAGAGATGCGAAAAAAAAATGTTCTGGCTGTGGAAACTGGCTAGAGCGGGCAAGCACCAGTCTGCTTTCCATATTACATATCAAAGGTGACTGCCACCGGGCCGTGGTGGTGGGAGGTTCAGGGGTGGGCAGATCGACCAGCACCACTGCCTTTTAACTTTAACCCCTTAAGTGCTAATGACGAGACAGTCTCGTCATATCTGCATCCATTTAGAAGCCACTTGCCTGGGATTTGTAATAGGCTAAGGATTCCCTATATAGCAGTTAAGGGGTTAAAGAAGGGCGAGCTGAGGGCTCCCCTCGCTGGGACACAATCGGCCCAGGTGGGCGGAGCAAAGCAGGACGTGCTGGGCGGCAATCGAGGTACTTTACATGGCCGTATAGCCAGCTGATGCGGGAGGGCAGCAGAGAGATGCCAATGGGTTGGACAGTCAGAGAGGTGAGAGGGAGCAGGCGTCTGTTACAGAGTGCCGAGTCAATCAACTAACAGGCTCCTTTAGGTCCGTGGCGGATGGGTGTTTTTTCATTAGCTTTGAAACAATCCGTAGTTAGCTATATGAACAAAGGGAGAGCTGGCTAAAGGGAGTCAGGCATTTCCCAAAAAAGAAATACACAGGGAAGAGGAGATCACAAGGACATTTAATTACAGGATGATGGGCTGGATGCCCGAGAGTCTGGGACTTTTCTGGGTGTGGGAGCAGGAAGTCCCATATATTGCTTTTCCTGAAGGGGTAAAATGGACGCTGAGAGGGAACTAAGATGGAGGCTTAGAGCAGCACGCGCACACACACACACACACACATACACACACAGGGGATAAAGGAGTGGGAGCTGGCAGAGACCCAAGATGGGAGACTGGGACAGGGAACATAAAGGCACATTCATACAGAGGGCAAAGATACGTTCATAGAGACAGATACATTCATATTAGGGATGCATTTAGTAGTGCACATGGAGCGCAGGGTAACAGAAGTGGAATAAAGGAAAGAATTGGGGAAACTGGCTGATGGCAGTAGCGAAGTTCTAGTAGCAGTGGCAGGTAGGAGAGGCAGTGGCAGTCCTGCACGATAACATAGGAAAAATACTGTAACACCAGTGGCAGGACTTAAAGATTTCAGAAAAAACAGAGAAATAATAGGTGGGCTGGGGAGCCGCCTAGGGCGCCAGCAATACACTGGGCGTGCAAAAATGTTAAAGAAATACAAAATTTCCAATTCCACCACTAGGTGTAATAGGCATTTGCCTAAGGAAACAGAAGCGCGCAGGGGGTGAAAATTGTCAGTCAGAAAAATACACAGTGCAGGGTTCGAAATATTTTAAAAGGTGGTAATGCTCATTTTGCTTAGAGGGTTGGGGAATGGTTAGTTATACTGTTTGCACCGATTTCTAACATTATTTTATTTAATACTGATGAATTGTAGTACTTTTTCATTCTAGTGTTATACCCAATGTTTACATTTGGCTTGGTATTTTACCACATAAAATATATTTTTTGAAAACAGCAGGTCAGAAGAAAATAATCTGAATTAACAAGGAAAACAGATGTTAAAAATCACATTTCACTAGAAATGTTATTTTAAGATAAATGTCTACATTTTGCAAAACTGCAGTTTGAAGTTTTCACATGGCTCTAGCAAATGACCTGGCTATCAGACCTAGATTTGCTACAACATTTCAATGTTCTCAAGTTAAAAAAAAAACATTTGCTGTTATACCCAATATGAAACTTAAAACATGCTCTGCCTCTACTGATCACATGCTAGTGAACTATAGTTTTACTTTAAAAGAAAAGACTTACTGCTTTGTTCTCTACAACAGGGAAGCCATTGTGGTTGGATGATATGTCACTCAGGACATCCACAACAAATCCCACCTTCTCCATCCTCTTCAAACACGTGGCAGGGGTACTCATTACCTCTCTGTGAAGAGCAAAGAAAGTAATCATTCACTTAGGGCTAGATATTTCAATACACAAAGTGGGGGCATTGTCCCATGATGAACACAGGCAAGTGCTTCGTTTCAAAATCATGTGTTTGGTGAGAACATCAGCTAAACTAGTAGAAGCATAATAGGAACAAAAGCATCGGGCCATTGGTATATACGTATGATAAAGTAAAGCCAGGTGTTAACTCTAAGGATATTAAGAGACATAGAACAGCTCCACCATTCTAAAGGGACAAAGCGGCAACTTCAGTGCCTTTATAGGGCCATGGAATTCTGAGGTGACTACAATTTTAATTCACATGCAGGATTATCCCTTATACCATTTTAATGAACTGATCATAATTCCAGCTAAAAGGCACAAGAATAGGTTTGCAAAAAACCATAAAATGAATTTTTTCACGGACAATGGATCCAATTGAGCTGTTATGTTGCCAGGTTTTGAGAGCCTTACTGCAGACTCAGACTATTTTGAGGTGTCTTCATCTCTTGAACCAGGAACTTAAGTCTGTAAGTTGATTATAGGAGCAAAGGAGCATATAAAATGGATACATTTTTCTAAACCATACAGTAACAATGTCACATACTAGAACATCCTGTCGACCCAATGGCTTTTGGCTTGCATACCTTTTGTTAATGAACCCCTTCAACCTTTTGGACAAACTTCACAGTCAAAGTGAACGCTCTCCACAAAAGCCCCAGCGGAAGACCTAATACTGGAATGAATATTTCCAAGCTTTAGGAAATCACAGGGACTTCTGTTCCTACTTCTAAAGCAAGAACTGGTTGAGCGAGTTGCATGAATAGGAATAGAAACCATAACAGATGGTCCTATACGTGAGATTTGCAGGAGAAGTCAAAATTACACGAGTGGTAGGAGTCAGACTGCTGAAAGGTAAGAGTCAAAGAAGTCGGTCACTGAACTCTCATAGGTCACTCAAACCATAGTAGTATAAAGTTGTTGCAGTCCCAGCAGGCACAGGAATTGAAGGTGTTGCATGGGTCCTAGGAACAAGTCATTAATGCCAAAGAGTCTCAGTCCTAAGAGTCAAAGCAGTGATAGTAATAAGAGCTCTGGAAATAAGAGGCCAAAATGTGGCAACAAAAGTTGCCACAGGAGTCGGCATTTGTAGGAGTTAATTTTAGAGTCATTCAAAATGAAGTGGCAGGGTTGCAGTCACTGAAATAGCAGTAGGATTTGCAGTCAAAATCATAAGAGCCTGTGCTAAACATATAAGAGTTGAGGTGATGGAATAACGATTTATCTGCATTGAGAGTGCCATTAGACTACTAGGAGTCTTAAGAAGTCTGAATTTTTTAAGCAGATGCACTATTAGAGGAATTTGAATGATAGATTCTGCATTACGAATGAATCTTTCGGGGGTTTTTAGTTTTCATAGTTTGAGAAAGGTCAAGCCCAACAAATTATTTTCTGATGACTTTGAAACTTTTGATTCCTACAATGATCACAACACTACAATAAGTTGTATTCAGATAACATGGCCTCCAACAAGGTGGACCGCTTGGACTTTGGCTCCTACAATGACTATGGCCCCAATTATGACCTGTGCGTTATTTAAAGGGACAGGTCGGCCCCTTGTTTTTTATTTCAATAATGAACATCTCTTATCTTGTTTAAGCATTAAAGTAGCAGTAAATATTTTCTTTCTTTGATAACTGTTTTCACACATCTGCGTAGGAGAGTTTAACAGCTTATCAGAGCAAAATGTTTACTGCTACTTTAACGTTTAAAACAAGGTAAGATGTTTATTATTGGAAAAAAGGGATAAACTGTCCCCATAACGCATGTGGTAATACCGCATGCATAAAATAATGCCTAACAAATAAAGGATGCTCTAGTTGACGCTTGAAAAATTAGTTATTTACGTAACTTATTTTTTATTAGTTCATTAGAACATGTTTTGTACGTTGGGTGTTCTCATGTGATGTACAGTATTACTGCACCCATTTAATAATATACAGGCCGTAAAAGCACACAAATCTTGTATTACTCAAATGGTTCCGAGTTCTACAGACTTTCATCCGGGATCTATGAATTACTCTCCTACATCACCAATACTTTAAACTATCAGAACTTCTAAAAAACATACATTTCATGACTGTGAACCCAACGCCTACAACGCAATGCGGACTCATTTGTCTGCTATACCTCCAACAATGCAAACGGCCAAGCCTGCTATTATTTTGACAGCCGGGACTCCTAGGTACTACAAGTCCAATGACTTCCCCTCATTCAGCTCCCGCAATTCCAACAAATACCAGCAATACACCAACTCAGTCAACGGACTTGCACAAGTCTGATTTATAGGAGGCACACAACTATACTTTTATGATAACTCAAATTCCTATAATTCTTGGCTTTAGTGATGTTTACACTGCCTCATGATGCCTCATCTTATTAGGACTGATCCATCAGTGTTCATCACTCACAGATGAATATCCGTTATGATTTACACAGATCTAATGCTTCTATAACTTACTCCTACTACTTTCACCACTCCTGCACAGAACTGCACACCCGCTCAACGCATATCAAAGGACAAAAACAAAGTCCCCATCACCTTCCTCCTCCTAAACGCATGGTCACTCAAAATAAATGTGGTAAGAGACCTACTAGAAAAACACAACAGACTTGGCATTCATTAACGAAACTTAGCTAAAAGACCGAGATCAAAATCCCACTCAGCACGAAGTTCTGCCAGACTACAAAGTATACACTGTGAACAGAGCAACACAAGCTGGAGGACTAGCGATAATCTACAGCGAAGAATGTAAAATAGCAGCCAAGATACAGACAAGCAAGGTGGTTTCGAAATGGACTCCTAAAATGTAAAATTAATTCCCACAATTCTCCAGCTTTTCTACTCATCTACCACTCTCCGGGCGAATGCAATGCCACATTCCCGACCGACCTGGCTGACTTTATTGCCGATTAACACCCTAACCTTTTGATACTAGGCGACCTAAACAACAACCTAGAAAAAGACAACAACCGATACGCAAAAAAATTATACTACAGACCCGTTCACATCAAATTCCTAAATGGTGCAACATGTCGTGCGACGGGCATTTGCAAACTATTATGGATATTGCGGGCTGCCTTACCACAATGCGTCCCTCCGGTCACGTCACTATTCGTGGTAGACTGCAGTGTGTGCTTTCGCCCACCAGAGGGCATTTTGAGAGTGACGCTGTGGCGCATGCGCTAGCCTATACAGCACCTGTGAGCCACCTTTGTTAGGGAGGTGCAAGACTTGCATTCATTGTTTTGTGCGCAGCCTTGCCTCGTGCTTGAAGTGGGGCCTGTAAAACCGCGTCCGTCAATAGTACACTGTGGCGTTTTTGCTGGTGCCCCCTTCTGGTGTCTCTGAACATAAAATTGCTTCTTCATACTCATATTCATACCCGTGCTGCCTGGGGCCGTGGAAAACAGAGGACTGTGTGGCCACGTGGTGCCAGCCAACACCCCCATACTCCCCAACCTACACGCCTGCCTGTGTAGCCTTTTCTGGCAGCGCATCAAACGGCGCAGCGGCGGGAGATGGCATGCAGTACGACCTTGCAGCTGGCATCCGTGGGCAAGCAGTGTTACAATATTGTTACAATATTGGCCGTTCCCCCTTTTATCTGCACAATAAAGAAAAAGTTTTGGTATGTCTCAAAACCCTTTCCCCTTT
>JAWWEH010254974.1:0-16566 GCA_035583035.1 Eurycea cirrigera | reverse complement strand
GCTCCTTCATGGCTGTATAATACATAATGAAGAATA
This sequence comes from Eurycea cirrigera, assembly GCA_035583035.1. Taxonomy (NCBI): domain Eukaryota; kingdom Metazoa; phylum Chordata; class Amphibia; order Caudata; family Plethodontidae; genus Eurycea; species Eurycea cirrigera. Next base: position 16,530 of record JAWWEH010254974.1, on the reverse strand, counting down.
AAGACCCGCTTCTCGTCTGCACATGCTCAGTGTCAGCGTCTGTCTGTGAAAGCTATCCATGCTTTCGTTCTCCTAGGCTGTCTGTGGAAACTGAGAGACCGGAGCGGGAGAGTGAGAAGTTCGGCGTAGTTAAACTTACTTTACTGTCTTTGACAGTCTGTGCGTCTATATATATATATATACTGTATTTATATCCCACAAATCATGGCCCTCTTCAGCACATGTACATTTACAACAGCACAGTACCTGAACAGTTCTGCCTTGTTAGCCCGGGTTCCATGCTACCTAGCATTGCCATTGATTGATAGAGAAGACCTACGGTTGGATGAGAAAAAAATCGTGTGTATTATCAATTACTAGACGGCTGCACATGCCTGTCCCCAACAAGCCTGACAATGACTGTGGCTCAGCTTACCAGCAAAGTTTGATTCAGTCCTATTGTCAGGTAGCGCCCCCGCATCGTTAACCTCCAAAAGAGAATTCTCGATTTCCCCTTGCAAGAAAATCGGATCGACTAGCAGCACATGAAAGAAAAAAAGTCACGTAAAAAAATAGTGTATTCGATGGCCGAAAGAATGCAAAACATCACCAACTACCACACACAGTATGCCGAGTTATTGTACAGTAGCAAAGCCAGGGTCTAAAGGACAGTGCCTAGGGTGACCCTTGCCACAATCGGCCGGTGACTTGGTGAGCTGTGACAATGACAAAAGTATGGTGAGCATTACACAATATTACACCTCGATATTCAGTACATGCTTTAAGTTTCACTTTCAGCAATTCACTATCCAAGTCTGCACAATGTACAGTATAACAGTCCGCGGCTTACCAGCATGGTTGAAAGGGCTCAGGCGGTGATGGTCCTCGACTTCTACTTCACTCCCAATGGTGGAGTCTGGCAGCAACACTAGAGAAAGAATGCAAAACATCAATAAAGCAAAATATACTGTAAACAGGTATTCAAGGCAGTCGGGCCAAATTACATTAAACGCCTTACACAGTGGAGTAGATGTGGGTTTTTTTTAATAGCATTTGTAAGCGCTCAAGCCCGCGGGCGTCTAAGCGCTGTGACATTGGTTACAAGCAATCAACACAATCAAAAACAATCAGCTGGGTTGAAGTAGGGTTGTTGCGGTTTACAGTCTGATGTGTGCCTCGACAGTTCCAACATTGCACTTGTCGTCTCCTGTGCCGATAAGGGCCAGATATGCTCTTGTCGGTGCACTAAAAGAGTACCAAAACAGGAAAAATAAGTGCCTCACACCGTAGGCAGAGTTACATGTGCATTGCAGTGCATGGTAGTACATTACCTGGGAAATCATGTGTTGGGCCTGCTAGCACCTCTGCCAGGGGGGCAAGGGGTGTCAGGTTGTCCATCGGTGGAGGCGAGGGTGCAGAGGACAGTTCTGAGGACGACTCTTGGGCCATTCTGTCTGCGACTTGTTGAGCTGTGAGAATGGCTATAGCAAGGGGAGAAACAATAACATGGCTCAATGCTTCGCTAGACAGGTGCATGCAATAGTAAGCATGACAGTATATCAATGTTTACACTACTGTACAGTGCTGTCCTTACCCAATGCTTTTGCCTTCTTTAAAGCTCTCCTCTGCTGCATGTATGCAATGTTATCGGGGTTGCTGTGGTAGTACACCCGGCAAATGATGTTTTTCTTTTTCGGTTCCCGTGCTTAACGTCCAGCCTTGGGGGTTGCAGCCTTGGCAGGAGCGCCGACTGGTGTACCCACTTGCTCTGCAGGTCGGCCGTGTTTCTTCTTCAGGGGGGCGCCACCGGTAAATACTGGGTTCACAGGTGTCCGGATGGTCCGTGGTCTCCGGTAGAAAGATGCTGCATGATGTGGTGCCATGATTAGACGATAACGCAGGCAGGTTTCAGTAGATACTGTAGAACAACGAAGTAAATGAGAGCAATTGCTGTCTTCGAAGTGCGCCCGGTGGTCCGGGGGTGTAACCCTGCCCTAGGAATTTCGGCCGGCATAACGCACCGGCCCTCATGCAGGTATTTAAGTTCACCTGCCTGCACAACCTGCCCCCTTGCCACTTTTGAGATTCACTTCAGAGTCCCAACTTCGGTGAACTGAAAAGATGCGCAGGAAGATCTCTACCCATCTCTGCCATCAGATGCGTGACCTCTACAAGGAGTTCATCGTGAGTGCCCCGCAGCTGATGTCGTAGCTGGCCAGCTTTGGGCACATAGTGTCAATGCGGTGTGTGCATTACCACACACTGTGCACACTGCATTACCTGTGTGTGCCAAGCCACAGCAGAGCTTCGCATACAATGAGTATGTTTTGCCGTCAGTGTGCGCAGAAACATTGAAGGGTGGTATTTAACCCGTTAAGTGCTAATGACGAGGCAGTCTTGTCATATATGCAAGTTTTTGGTGGCAATTTGAATGGGATTTGCCATTGGCATAATGATTCCCTATTTAGCAGTTAAGGGGTTTGTACTGTACATTGTGCTAACATTTCTGTTTGTTCAATACAGGACCCTCAAGAACGCTGTTAACGCGATTTTGAGGGCAAACGATGAACAGCCTTTAAGAGAGCTCCAGAACCTGCTGGTAACGCGCTACGGGATAAAGATAGGACACAACACGGCCCAAAAGGCACGGAACAATGAGGAATGGGGATGGGGACGTTTGAGGTAAGCGTGCACCAAAGTAATTCCATGTCATCTGTGCACTGTGCTACACTAAATGTGCTGTAATGTACAGTATGTTCTTGCGCCAGATTTGTAGGGAGAAGTGTAATTGACATCAATGTAATTTAATGTGTGCAAACGGTATGTGTGTCCACTACTGGTCATACAGAGGTCTAAGAATTGCTGTGAGCATTGTTATTATTGGCCTTTCATCCAGCGGCACAGCCAATACGGAGGTCAAAGAATTGCAAGTGTGCACCTTCATTATTCACATTTCATGCAGTATGCTGTCTCCCAATGCCCGCGGTTTACCTGCGTGAAAGCAAATTGTGTACAGTTCACGACAACAGATTAATATACACTTTTCTGATATCCACACAGGGCCAACCCCTTGACCCAGGACGTCAACAAGGCGAAGCGGCTGGAGCATACCCAGGTGTGGTTGGACTTCAGTCCGGACCTGGAGGATATGCTCTTTTCGGACGAGACCTCGGTGTCCCTGGAAAGTTCTGCAACCGTAAGAAGGGGAGAATCGTGTCCCGAAAACACCCAGTGAAGTCGCATGTGTGGGCTGCCATCAGCAGTGATGGACCCGGGTCCATCTTCATGTTCAAAGGGATCCTGGAGACCGAGTTGTACAAGCGTGGCATTATAGATGGATGCCTAATCCCCTGGGCTGACATGCACTATCCTGGAGAAATGGGGGAATTTGCCCTGCTCCAGGAGAATTATCCGAAACATGCGTGTGCAGCCAAGCACCTGACCAAGCAGGGGATATACTGGCTGCGCACCCCACCTGAGTCCCCCAGATCTGAACCCCATTGAAAAGATTTGGGCGCATTTGAAATGGTGGACTAGGATAGTGCACAAACCGAAGGATTTACAAAGCCTTGAGGAAGGCATAGAGTATAACTGGCAGAACGTGCTGACCCAGGAAAATTGCCAAAAGACTATTGACCATGTGCTCAAAGTTTTGCCTCTGGTGATTAAAATGGGGGGAGCAGCCACAGGCATGTAAACCTGTACAGTGCAGCAGATAATCTACAGTATATTAATAAAAAATCTGTGTTCCTGCAGCAGTGTGTCCATGTTGCTCTTTACAGACAAATTGTGGGATGGCAAGTGTGGCAAGTTTGTGATTGGGGATTGATTTCTATGTGTGTGACCATGCAGGTTAGAGTGTCTTTAACTGAACATGCATACAAACAGCACCAAACAGTCTGAACCATTGCATACTCTATGAAGATACAGTAAAGTAAATCTTGTGATGTGAAAACTCAATGAAGTGTGTTTCACATGCGGGAAACACGTCCACAAACCCATTGCTGAATGCAACTTGTCATTGCACACACGAAAACGTAAATAAAGCACATGCAAGACCGCTAAGATGTGGGAGGCGCCTTTCACAGAGGCAGGAGACATCATAAAACCCATCGATAAGTGCAACTTGTACACTTATTATTATTATTATTATTATTATTATTATTATTATTATTATTATTATTATTATTATTATTATTATTATTATTATTTAATGTATTAACGTGCCAACACGCCCGAAGGCCTCAGGGCACGACAAATAACAAAGAGACGGGACAGGACAGACATGACAAGCAGAGACAACGGGTACAGAGAGAGAGCACAGGTCAGGAGTAGACAGTTAGCAGACTAAAGAAACAGTTTTTTTAGTGCGGTTTTGAAATGAGAGGTGACCCGAATGTTACGCAGATCAATTGGGAGAGAGTTCCACAGCTTAGGAGCAACTGTGTCGAATGAGGATCCTCCGAACCCCTGCAGCTTGAAGCGTGGAACCGTCAATTTATTTTCATCATTAGAGCGTAGGGTTCGGAGGACAGGCGCCGACATAATCCGAGAGGAGAGATATTGTGGGGCGTTAGCAGATCTGCACTTATGCACAAGGGTAAGAGCCTTGTGCTGTATTCGCTTCTCGACCGAGAGCCAGCGAAGTCCCTGCCTGGCCTCAGACACATGGTCTCTTCTTTCCAGTCTGCAGACTGCACGAACTGCACTGTTCTGTATAACCTGAAGGGCTTTGATGTTAGCACCGGAGGTTCCAAGAAAGAGACTGCTGCAGTAGTCAATCCTGGAGTTGACTAATGCATTGGCAATGAGAGTACAGTTATCATCAGATAGATATGGGCGCAGTTGTCTGATGAGTTTGGTGATGTAAGCACAGCTAGACTTCAGCTGGAGTATATGTTTTTTCATCTTTAGCTGTGCATCAAGATACACCCCCAGAGTTTTGACATAAGCTGAGACCAAGATGATAACACCAGCTACAAGAAAAGAGGCGTACTCGTCTGTGAGCTTGTTTAGACGGGGCCTGGAGCCCAAGATGAGAAGCTCAGTTTTTGCGTCATTTAGTGCCAGGGAGTTAATCGCCATCCATTTTTGAATTTTGGAGTACACCATGTTAATAGCTGCACTATCTTGTTCATGGTTCCCAGTTAGCCTGAATACAACCTGGGTGTCATCGGCGTAGTTGGTATAGCCAACACCCAGGCTGTCTAGCAGGTCGAACAAAGGACGCGAGTAAATGTTAAAGAGGGTAGGCGATAAACATGACCCTTGTGGTACGCCACAGTCCAGCACCACGGGGGATGCCTCTGCCTCACCATCAAATACCCTGATAGTTCTGCCCCTCAGAAATGACGCTACTCAGGCAGATGCATCCACTGAAAGGTGTGCCACCGACCTAAGCCTGTCGACCATGATATCATGGTCGATCAGGTCAAAGGGGGCTGATAGATCAAGCAACATCAGGAGCGCGGTATGTCCTTGGTCAATGATGGTAGCGATATTTGACTTGAGGTCCAATAATGCTGTTTCGGTTCCATGCCAAGCCCTGAACCCGGATTGCCTCATACCCAGCAGGTTGTGTTGTTCAAGATATTCTTGAAGCTGTAGGTAGGCAACCCGGTCCAGAATCTTCAGCAGGAACCTCACATTTGTTATGGGCCGATAGTTTCCTGGATCCAATGGGTCCAGAGTCTCCTTCTTCAAGAGGGCGGTCACCCATGAGTTCTTAAGTGCAGTGGGGACAGAGTTAGAACTAAAGGAGGCATTAACTATGTTGGTAATTAGCGGCGCCAGTGGAATAATGGCAGTCTGGATAACAGAGGCAGGGCAGTCATCACCCTTACAAGACGTGGGCTTCATGTTGGTAACAATTTTAATGAGTTCATCGGTGGTTATAGGAAGGAAATTAAACTCTGGTATCGCAGGGCTATTAAGCTCAAGTGTCGTAGGGTCAGTGGGTGAAAAGGTAGTATGATTAGTGTCTGTCAGGATTGGGAGCTGTTCAGCCGGAGTGAGCTCTAGGTGTTTGGTTTTTATAGCCCCCTGATGCTTGTGAATCTTACCCAGCATGGCATCCTGAATGGACTGACACCATGCAGCATCGTGTCTTTCATTGGGGGGTCCGGTTTTCCCTTCTAGCTCTTTGGCTATACGGAAAAGCTCTCTCGTGCTGGATTTAGCGGAGGAAATTCTATCATTAAAAACTTCCTTTTTAGTGGCAATAATAAGGTGTTTATATTCTTGAGCAGCTTTTTTGTAATGCAGCCGGTCATCACTGGTTTTTGAGGCTCTCCAGGTTCTTTCTGCCGCCCTCTTGGTTCTCCTACTAGAGAGAATCTCTTCGGAAAACCAGTGTTTGCCCACTGCATCGTTCTTAACTCTCTTGGTTCGTAAAGGGGCAACCAAGTCAATCACCTGTTTGGTAACCTCGATGTATTGGTCTGCAAGTTCATCAACTCCTATGGTAGCATTGAAGGAGTGAGCAAAAGGCTGGAAGGCAGCCTCCAAGGCACTAGCGGTAATTTTACCAATGTTTCTGGTTGTAATCAATGGTCTTATTTTTTGATTAACCTTGATTGGCTTCTTGGGGCTGATCAATGTGAAGTGAATCAAATAGTGATCGGACCAAGGACAAGGGATCACATCGGTGTTGTCTAAGGAAAGATTGTGTGTAAGTATCCAATCCAATGTGTTGCCCTCCTCATGTGTAGGCAGGTGAATATGCTGTGTAAGACCTAATGGTTCAAGTACCGCAGTGAGTTCAACCCCTGGTTGGTCTGAGGGGTCGTTGGCCCAGTAATTGAAATCCCCCAAAATCAGGATGTGAGATGAAGGCTTAAGGTGCGGATTTATAATCGCTAGAAGATGCTCCTGGAAAGTGTCCAGTTGTGGGGGGGCGATATAAAATTATTATAGTAATGCTAGTATTGTCATCAAGCTTAAGTTTTATTAGTAGGTGTTCGCACGACTCCAGGGGCCCTGATGGTGACACATGTAGTGCGAAGGTGTCTTTATAAATAATTGCGACACCTCCGCCAATACTGCCCTGCCGGTCAGTGCGCAAGATGGAATATCCAGGTGGGACTAGTAGCGATACAGCAGCTGCTGAGGCCTCATGTAGCCAAGTCTCGGTTAACGTGATGAAATCCAGATCGTATTGCAGAATGTGATCATTGATTTCGGTAGCATGCCGCACAGCAGATCGTGTATTTAGTAGTGCCCATGATGACAATGATGGGCACTACGGTAGCATTAGTTGTTACTGTCACATATAATAAGACCGATAAGAGAAAAGAGGACCATAGGCACCAACATTAGTACAAACGAAAAAACAACACATACTACCCTCCTTGCACTTGGCAAAATGGACGGTCTATACCTAAACACATGAAAAAATTCCGTACACACAGCAGGGCCGGGGAAGCCGACACTGCCTGAGCGGTAAGAACGCGCCATACAAGAACCCAGTATAACAATAACAATAACAATAACAATGGCTGTTATAAGCTCGCGAAAATGGCAATAAAGTGCGGGCAAGAGGGCTAGTGTGCATTACATACAGACGATGCAGGAGGCACCTTTTCGCAGAATCGGAGCACGTCATAAAATCCATCGATGAGTGCAACTTGTACACTACGGTAGCATTAGTGTAGGTAGCAATGGCAGTTATAAGCCCACACGAAAACGTAAACGTAAACATAGCGCTAGTGTACAATACAGCAAAGCTGCCAGGGTGTTATCACAAGAGGGGGAACTTTGGGGCTCGTAAAACAAGTCCGCCAGCAGAAAGTGCATGAAGTGCCTTTCGCAGATACATGACACGTCATAAAACCCATTCATGACGGCGGTAGGATGGGAAGTGGAAAGTAAAGCATGAAGATGGGCCCATCAACACCGCTCCACCTCCAGAAGGGCAGGAGCCCATTGAGAGGTACGACGCCTCGCATTACGGATCTACTTTGGCATTGTCAAACAAATGACCCCACTTCACGCTTCATTGTCGTACTGCCAGCTGCGGCCAATCAAGGGAGCACTCCATTAAATATCTAAATAAAGTAAACAGAGAGGGTGGGAAGGGCTCTGTTCGCAGAGACTGAAACCATTAAGAAAGGCACCACCAGGGAGGGAGGAAACTACAGAATGGAGATGGGCCTACGAACACTGCTCTGCCTCCAGAAGGTGGGAACAGTGCGGAAGCCCATTGAGAGGCACAACGCCGCGCATTACAGATCGACTTTGCAATTGTCAAACAAATTACTCCACTTCACATGTCATTGTGACTGCCAATCGAGGGAGCTATGCGGTACTTCATTAAATATGTAGATAAAGTAAACAAAGACGGCCACAGATGGCCAATGATGGGCTCATGAACACGGGTTTGGGGGTGGTGGGGCAGTAAAGATCAACATGTAATACAGCTTTGCAGGTATTGTATGATGTACAGTACTGTACCTTGCATATGTGCCACAAATACTCTAATGCAAGCATTAACCCATCGTAAACCCGCATTCACGACAGCTCATAATGGTAGCAGCACAAACGTAAGAATGTTATTGTGCAGATTTTGGCACAGAAGGCATACATGGACGGTCGCACTGCACATTTATTGGAGCTGTTGCGGGGACGGTGTATAGTACTGCACCTTGCGCATGTGGCACAAATATTTCAATGCAAGCATTAACCCATCTTAACCCGCATTCATGACATCTAACAATGGTAGCAGCACAAACGTAATAATGTCATTGTGCAGATTTTGGCACAGAAGGCATGCATGGAGGCTCGCACTGCATAGTTATTGGAGCTTTTGCAGGGACAATGTAAAGTACTGTACCTTGCGCATGTGGCACAAATACTGCAATGCATGAACCCATCTTAACCCGCATTCACGACAGCGCCCAATGGTACTGTAGCAGCACAAACGTAATAATGTCATTGTGCACATTTCAGCACAGAAATTCCAAACTCCAAACTTTGATGCAGACCAACAGTCAGAGTGTGCGCAAATAAAAGCGATTAAAAACAGGCCCCACTGCCAGCATGGTTGCACTAAGGAGCGATATTAAACTGTACAGTAACAGTTATTGCGCTTCGCAGAACACAGCAAATGCAAATGTTGCATCGCCCAACAAGGGAGCCTGACACCTCCTGTCGCCAAGGTACCCCACTGCAGGTACTGTACGATGGAGCTAGCGCATGCGCCACAGAGTAGCTCTCAAAGTGCCCTCTGGTAGGAGAAAGCACATACTACAGTTTACCGTGGATGGACACGTGACAGGAGCCACGCAAATTCATGCATGAAGCTTCGCTGTGGTAAGAGAGCGCACTAAATGCATAATCGGTCGTTAATGGCCGTCGTACGAGATGACGAGTAATTTAGGAATTTGACTAGAACACCACTGTAGCTCTGCAGGTCAAATATGGGCAAGGAGAACCAGGTGCACAGCAGAAACATAAAGGAAACCCTAAACAAACCAATGCCCGATGTGCAATTAGGCACTGCATCATGTATTTACCATTTTCATGTTTGTCATGCCGATTTCGTGTGCAACTTGCACACATTGTGTTCAACTTGCGCACATTGTGTTCAACTTGCGCACATCAGTAGCCTACTCATGGAGGTTACAACTAAGCATATTAAGTGAATAGCGAGTGCTAACCACGTAACGCTTAGTTGTAAAGTGTAAGTAGACTTCTCATGAGTCTACTCACACTTTACTCATCTTTCGTGAATCAGGCCCGTTGTAAAGAAACATTTGAACACCATCTGCATAGCTTGTGGTAAAAATAAAAAAATGTTGGCACCCCATATTTTTCATTTTTTTCATGGTGCTCCCTGTGGAGCACCATGAAAAAAAATAATACAAATATTTAAATATTTAAAAATGCACTTTGTACATTTAAAAAAAAAGTGATTATTTACTTTTTTTTAGATCCACGGCCCTAACAAAAATATTTTTCCGTTAAGGTCATAGGGATCCAGCTGAATTACAAAGATTTTAGAAATGTCAGTCACCAAAATATCAAAAACTTGTAATTAACCCTGTTATTTTTTCCCGTTATGGATAATGACAAAAAATTAAATTTGATGGTGAGAGTCAAATTTCTTCTTTCTTAACAAAGATTTTTGGTGGTCACTGACGAAAATCTTAGTTGGGATTTTTGGCCAAACTGTGATTTTATCACGGTTTGGCCACCAAACTTGTATCGAGGGCGCATGTGTGTGAATGGCATCATCCAGACAGGGAACCAGCAAGATTGCTTTAGAAAAGTTAGGATGTGCTTGGAAATTGTTATGAAAAATTTGGTTCATGTATGTATTTGTTAATTTTAATGATATCTATGATGCTGATATGTCACCAAGGCCAGTTCAGAGCACCACAAAAGTACACCGAACTAGGAACCAGGTATTATTATTATAATAATAACAATCTTCTTTTCAGCTTTTATATCATAAAAGATACATACATAAAATAAACAATATATGCAACAAAAAACAATATTCACATTTCCATTTCAATACTTCCAAGAGATACACCAACCACATTATCAGAATTTTGAGAATTTTAAAATGGTACTTTCACTAACACAATTAATCACTCCCAATACATTTTGAATACATTTGAACACTAACATGGATTAACGTCTCCATGTCCAAATGAATATTTCATTCTTGCAAAAGAGCACTTTATTCTTGCCTCCTTTAACAAATCACAATACAAAAACTAAATGGGCTAGTGTTAGGGCCTCTGTGTTGTCCTGTGCATCTTTTGTTTTGTGTGCACTCTGGTGCCATACTCGGGTTTGATGCGCGTAACAAGTGAAGTAAATAAATAAATACATTTATAGAATTATCTATACAGCCACATGAACACATTTTTTCAGATCTCACAATTTTCTAACAGGGTCCTAGAAAGAGTAGCTAACTTATTTCGCAAATAATTAAAAAATATATAATTTCTTTCTGAGACAATTTACCAAAATCTCTTTTCTCATTTCTTGGCTCTTCGCAACCATTGTAGTGACCTTATTTAGCTAATTTCAGCAATATCCATTTATTTACTTAGTTCTCTAAACTTAAATGTTATCTAACCAGGCTTATCCATCTTATCTGTGACCAATCAATATTGTTTTCTCTGGATACTTACAAAGTTAAAAAAACAACTAATTTTACGTCTTTTTCAATGCAATAAAAGGCATGCGTTTCAGGTCATTGCTTTCTGGGTCTCTTACACGCCTTTTATTGCACTCAAAACCCCTCCGATATACCCTATTTAGCACTGGTGCAAAAAATAAATAAATAAAACAGTTGCTTTAACGAGATCTACAGCTTGCATATAAAATGAAGCAAGTTTACATGGATATAGATAAGAAAGTGCAATAGGTACAAAAAAGTAAATGTACGATTTCCTTCAAAGTTTGAATTTATTTTAAAAGTATGTAAAACCATTCAGTGGTTTCAGCCTTTTGTATTTGAATAACTTTTTAAATTTTAATGTAAGACATCTTGCAAAATAAAATGCTGCAACGATTCTCATTGTTTTGCCAAATGTTAGCCAGATCCGTCAAACGGTTCAAAACTTTAAGGGCTTTGAAATTTTGGCAAACTCACCTAATCTAATGAGCTGATATCGCTGTGCTATATATAAGCCCTACCAAAGAGACTTCTCCTTAGTAGTGTACTTTTTGACCACAAAGTATCCCGTTGCAAAGGGGGTCGCCCATGGGCGGCCCCCTTTGCAACGGGGCACTTCAGGGCTTAAAAGTGCTCATAAAACTTATAAACACTAGGCAGGCAAAATACTTGAATGGGAGACCGACTGGTAAAAGCTAGTTGCTGCCAACACTTGGTTTCTCTGGCCACCTGGTGGCACTCTTGGCAATTGATTTTCAGTAGCAATTCTGTTTTTACATGAGACATCTTTTGCAGGCCCTATGAATTTATATTTCTAGCCTGACCAAGCACTGGAGCACAGGCCGGGCATTGGGCAGGCCTATCTGCAGCCTGACAAGTGGTCTGCCTACCCTGAGCAAGCACAACAAAGTGCACAGCAAGTGGTGAATAAAAGGCCTTTGAAACATCTGCGCATTGATAAACCATGCAAACTGGTACTTTTGATGATAGGCTAAAATGCAGCTCTTTCCTCTCCTGCTACCTTACCACCTTCAAGTCGCTGAATCTAATCGGCTCTCGGAAGTTGAGCTGGTTCAGGTTTGGTTAGTACCTTGATGGTAGACCGCTTGTGAATACCAGGGGCTGTAGGCAGTTTGCTACTCTGATGTCAAGGCTGTGTCATTCCTCTGGGCACTTATGTTTTCAGGAAATTTCTGTGTTGACACATGGCACCTTTGGCAAGTATTGTCACCTTTTTATTTCTGTCGTGATCAAGCTCTTGAGCTCAGGTTAGGCTTTGGGTCTCCTTATCTGATGATTATACAGCCAGTCAGCTGAGTAGGTAAACTAAAATGCACTGAAAGCTGTGAAACAAAGGCCTGTGAAGTGACAGCACACTGAAAAAACAGGAAATCTCTTACTTAGGATGAGAGGCTCAATTCAGCTTTCTCCTCACCTATGCCAATTCCACATGAACATGCCAGAACTCGCATGAATCATGTGACCTTGAAGTGGACTGCTTAAAAAAAGGTTTCACTCACCTTTCTTCTCAATTATTTTTTAGTGAAAATTGATGTTCTTGAAATGTATTTCTTGTGTTATTTGAAATACAGTCTACTAATAAAATGTCTACCCAAATAATTGCACCCACAAGCTTCCACTGCCTTTTTTATTACCCCCAACACCCTCGCAAAAACACACAGGCACCCACTCTCACGCTCTCATTCCCAATGGCCATGACTGGCTGACTGGCCATGACAATCAGCCAGTCAGCCTGCCTGACAGGCCATCTTCCTGCCTAGAACAGGGCAAATGCACAAAGCAAACAATGACTGCACTGAAAAAGTAAAATAAAAGCTATTTCGACCAGAACAGGAGGAGCACAGCACCAAAAACTGACTTGAGATAAGAGGATAAAATTGAGCTGTTTGCTCGCCTAGGGCTGCATGGATGGGCCTGTTCTGGTCTTGTTTTAGAAGCTAAGCAGAGTTAGGCCTTGTTAGTGTCTGGATAGGAGCCACATGAGAATATTAGGTACTGTTGGCATTTTGCTATTCTGGCATAAAGATGGTGTTGTTCCTCTGCACTTGGGATTTCAGTGAATTCCCTTACATGTGACATCTTTGGCAAACCTTTTATTTCTGACCTGGTCAAGCAATGGAACTCAGGCTAGGCTTTGGGCCTACCTATGTTGGCTATTTAGCCAGCCAGCCTTACAGGTGGTCTGACTGCCTAGAGCGGGCGAGTAAGCAAAGCAAAGTGCATAGAAAGTGCTGACAAAAAGCTGTGTGAGCACCTGCACACTGATAAACCAGGGAAACAGGTAAGTGGGATGAGAGGCTCAACTTAGCCTTCTCCTCAACTTAGCCTTCTCCTCAACTGTGGCCGCACCACCTTGAATGTGTCCGATCTAACCTCAATGTGACCCGGGAATGCACTGCTTAAAAAAAACAGGCTTCACTCATGTTACATTACATTACATTTGTATTTATTATTGATTATGTGCCGTAGCCCGAAGGTATCAGGGCGCAGTCATAAAAGACAAAAGTCAAAACCGACAACATAGACTGAATAATTTGCAGCTGGAACAATCATTCTTCATGCAAAAGATAGGTTTTCAAACCCTTTTTAAAAACCAGAGAGGGTCTCTGCAGACCTTAAATCCAATGAAAGTCTGTTCCAGAGGGATGGGCCCCAATAGGGAATGGAGCGACCCCTGCCACCCACTCTGGCGTTTTGGGCACTGTGACAGAAACTGAGATACTGATTGCAATGGACACCTGGGTTCATATGCAGGTACATGGCGTGCCAAATATGAAGGAGCTAAGCCATGTCGGCACTTACACATGAGGACCAGTCTTAAATATGATCCTTTGGTGAACTGGTAAGCATTGCAGAGAGAGAGCGTTGATAAGCATAAACATAAATATGCCTTGAAACTCTCAAGACAGATCTAACTGCGTCATTCTGGATCACCTGCAGTTTCTGCAAGTTTTTTTTACCGAAGTGCCAACCAAAAGGCTGTTGCAATAATCCAAAAACTAAGTATCATGGCTCTAGCGACAGTGGCACAGTTGTCCTGAGTCAAAAATAATCGGATGTGTCATAACAACCTGAGATAGTAATATGATGAACTGGTGAGAAACTTAATATGACTGTTCATTAACAGCATAGAGTACAGGACAACCCCCAAGGTCTTCACCTGATGCAAAGTAGAAATGCTATAGCCATCAATGATAATGTTACTGTATTCTTGACTCAGACCCTTAATTTTCTGAGCAGATGAAACTAGCAAAACCTTTGTTTTAGTGGCATTCAGGCACATCCAGTTTTTTCCCATCCAATTTATTATTAGTAAAAAGATGTCATTCGAACGTGCAGTGTTGGTATCTAGATTCCCCATGAGTTCTACATAAATTTGGGAATCATTGCCAAAGTTTGTAAAACGCACATGGTTGTCTGTCAGAAGGGAAAATACGGGGACCATGTAGACGTTAAAGAAACTCGGGGATAAACCTGCCCCCTGTGGCACCGCACACATAATTTCCTCATCACTTGAGGTGCAGCTAGCCGAGTTAATTTTGGACGTGCAGTGCTCAAAAATGAGGCAATCCAGGTAAGAGATTTGGTGGAAAAATGCTGCGTAGAAGACAATCCATTCAACAAAATACCATGATCAAGTAGATCAAAAGCAGCAGACAGATTCTGTAACCACAAGACACTGGATCTGCCTTGATCAATAGCATTGAGCATCTAAGCCTGGAGGTCCAAAACAGCTGTCTTGGTGCTAAAGTCTGACCGAAAGCCCGACTGTAATGGATGTAAAAGATTCTGAGTTTCAAGAAAGCTCTGAAACTGACCGGTAGCAATCTTATCACTGACCTTCAGCAACAGCTGGACATTGTCTGAAGGGTCAAGGCCTAACTTTTTCAAAAGAGGAGTAACTTGTACTCTCTTTACACAATATGGAACTGAATTATATGAAAAAGATGCATTAGAAAATCTAGTAAAGAAAGGGGCAAAGATAGATGGATGTTTCAGTACCACCTTCGCAAGACAAGCATCTCCCAATACGGCTGTCGGTCGTAATTTCCCCAGGGTGGTCTCCATGTCCTCTACACTAACATCATTAAATTGAAAAACACCAGGGCCTTCAATACTAGGAGATGGCACCTCTACCTCCGGTACACTGTTAGGAAATTTGGGGGAAGCTTGAGCAGATGGATCTTGTTCATTCGAGATCTTATCACTAGCTTTTAAGTTTTTAAAATACTCTTGGACTTTAGTACATAGTACAGCATCAGGAGAGAAATTATTAGCTGATTTGATGGGATCTTTAACTTCTTTAAGGATTGTAAAAAGCTCTTTAATATTATTCTCGGCACCAAGAATACGCATTTATCTTCTCAATAAATATTATGAACTGAAAATGTATGTTCTTGAAAAGTATTTCTCTTATTATTTGAATAGTCTACTGCTACTGTAATAAAAATGTGTCAAAGATTATGGCACACTGCTTGCATCCTACCTGCACATGTGTACACACACAAACTTACTTTCGGAGTGCCCAGAAAATGTAGAAACACTACTAAGGGCTTTCCCCTTAGTAGTTCTTATACACATGTGTCCCCAGCAAATTCCGAATTAGCGCGACGCCTGCCCTCCTGCTGGGATAATAATAGGCCTTGGCTAGCCGGCCAAGACCAATTAGTATCCCAGCAGGGAGGGGGATTATCACTGCAGGGTGTCAGAAGCCAGCTGGCCTCATGACACGCACTGGCATTCTTCATCTCCCATGCGCATTTCATCACCGGGCGCTGCTCATCGCAGAGCATGGTGATGAAATGCAAATGATATGCTTTCACATAACATGTGGGCGGTCCCAGCGCATCACACAACTGTCGCGGAGGGGTCTGCAAGTTATTTCAGCACTTCTTTGGCTGGAAGTGCCCAGTTGCAGAGTGGGGTTACAAAGAAGGCCCCACTCTGCAATGGGGCACTCTGGGATTAAAAAATGGCAAAATAACTATATATATTATAGAGCAGCGATAGCCGCTCTATAGATAAGGTGAGTTTGTCACTCCATAGGAAACCCACAATTTCAAAGTCCTATAACTTTTAAACCGTTTGACGCATTTACTTGAAATTTGGCAAAAAAACTTAGAGCGCAAATTTAAATTTTATTGACAAATCCCAAGTTCCTAACATTCATACCAAAAAAGTTATTCAAAAAACAAAAAAAGGGCTGTTTTTTGGGTTTTTAATGGGTTTTTCCATAGGGATTTTCAGACTTTTTGCTCAAGGCTACAGCCTAAACCGCTGAACGGAATTCCAATTTTTTTCCGGATTAGAATTCTGCTATTACTCGATCGCGATCCTCAAATTGGACTTTTTTTTGTAGCTAGCGTACTTTCCGAGATATGGCATTGCAAAAATGCCTC
>JAWWEH010243879.1:0-16725 GCA_035583035.1 Eurycea cirrigera | reverse complement strand
GTGTAACGTCACACGCAGAGAGCAAAACAGGTATGAGGGCGAGGCCAAGTGAGGCCCTTTTCGCCCTTATCCGCTCCGCTCCGCCAATCCTGGCACAGTTGTAGCAGTCGTACGCCGAGCGTCACACAGACGCAGAGAGAGTTCTGGGAAGCGTAGTTTTTTCCAGAATTCTAAAAAGACAAACAACACAGCAGCAATTAACTAATTATCCACACTTTAAGATATACAAAAAGACCGGAGAACGCAATCCACGTAGTGGAGAGGGTTAGAGGTAGTTAAATCAAGTTAAAACACTAAGTGCACAAAGTGCACTAAAAGCCGCTCGGCTGTAGTGTAAACAAAGTCCAACTGTGTCCAGCTTCATTGACTGTTACAAAGTTCATTCCAATGAGGCAAGGGATCCTTACCGCGGAGTGCGAATGTCAAGAGCACAGTCCAGGGAGGCCGTGAAGCAGTGAAGCAAACACCAGAGCGCGCAGCACCGGAAGTCCGTAGTAGACGTGTAACGTCACACGCAGAGAGCAGAACAGGTATCTGTGCCCGAGCCTGGGGGGTATTTGTCCTGAGCCATCGTCTCAGAAAGCCTTGCTGTCCTCTTGAGAGCGGTTAAGTGTGGCGTAAACCATAGTTTTTTTAGGTGGGGGAAGGGATGGTTTTCAGGGAGGATGCACAGATGGTCTCTAACTAATCGCAATTTAGTAGAAAAGATGGCATCCACCTCCGTGATGGAGAGTGAGAGGGTTGGAAGGGGCCACCAAAAATGTCTCAGCTCCTCCATGGGGAGCCTATGCCAAGCGTAAACCATTCTTCTCTCCACCTTTCGCCACAGGGGAGGGCCAGAGATAGGCTTTCCTGAAGCCAGTGTAAAGGCCACTGCCAGGTGATCGGACCAATTTACGGGTCTGGTACTTGCCCTGGGGGAGGGCATTCCGTGAATCAGGACAAGGTCCAATTGGTTGCCCAGGCCATGTGTGGGGCCCGTCTGAGATATCATAATGTCAAGGCCCCCACAAAGCTGTGTCAATGCCTGGTCATATGTGTTCTCCTGCTCGTTGAGGTGCAGATTAAAGTCCCCAACAATCAGAAACCTTGGGAATTTGGCCAATAGGTCCTACAGGACCAGCTGAAGTTCTTCAAGGAACTCAACCAGTTTGCCTGGGGGATGGTAAATACACATGCATGGGCAGGTGCCTACTTCAGGGATGGTCCCTTTCACGTGACAGATTCGAAGCGGACTGTAGTGATGGGAATCTGTTCAGCCTTCCAATGAGCGTGATGTAGATTCAGAACCCCTCCACCCCTCCCTGTTTCCCGTATAGCAGTGATGCAAGAAATGTTTTGGGGCATCAGGTCAACCAAGGGAATGCTTCTCTCTCCTCCAAACCATGTTTCTGTGATGGCAATGAAGTCATACTGATGATCAATGACAAAATCATGAATGGAATTAGCACATGGCATAATCGAGTGTGCATTTATCAAGAGGCAGTTAACCCCCTCCCCCTAGTCTGGGGGGGTCCCATTCAATCCCCAACTCACCGGTCTCACCCTCCGTTAGTTCACTGCTGTTGGCCTCTTCAGTGAGAGCTTGCAGTCCACTGGTGGAAGGCGGGCTTTGTATGAGAGCACCGGCGGCCATGGAGGGGCCGGAGTGTTCTCCGCCGCTGTCAGGGAGGGGTGAGCTCAATTGTGGGTGTGTACCCACCTCTGTACTGCAGATCATAGCAGGGTCTGGGCCAGAAGGTGAGTGGGGAGTGAGCACTAGTGTGTCCGCTTGTGTGGAAGAAGCGTCCCTGGGTTCGGCACTGGGGCTATAAATGTCCTTGAATAGCTTTCCCCATATGTGCGAGAGAGGAGGTCCCGGGGACCAGTGCGGTAGCGCAAGTGGGGAAATGGCCCTTAATATATCAGCCTCTGACGCAGTGCCAAAGTCAAAGTCCGGGTAATACCTGGCCAGTGGCAGCCCAGTGGCGTCTGGCGATGGAAGGCGAAGCAGTCCATCTCCGGGACTTCCAGGGCCCTGACAGGACCAGACAGGCTCTCCACTTGATCCTGCCACTTTGCCCGGTGACTTTGCCTGGCGTTGGCTCGGGTCAATCTTCAGCTGGGAGGATGTGGGTGTGGCTTCCGTGGTGGGCGTAGCTCCTGGCCGGAGAGTCACTGTCTTGTTGCTGACTATGCACGCCGGCCGGAGTGCTTGCCCGCGTCCCAAAGGTGATTCTGTTAGGGGGGGGAGGAGGGGCAGTCCTGCAGTGCATATGATGACATCCAGCCCTTTGCACTCGCTCACAGCTGCCAGTCGATCTCGGCTGGGCGGCGAAAGGCTCATGGACTTCAGGTGAGCTGTGGCGTTTGTCAGTTTTTGGCATGATGTTGGGGGGGCGCCTTTTTGTTGTTGTGAGCGCAACCCACACCTCGTGCATGGCCGTAATGTTGGCCAGTACAGAAGCCGCTTAGTTATATATAGACTTAACCAAAAATGTGGCAGAATTGTGCGTTTTATGTCAAATGCGTGCACGTTTCCTCCCCAATCAGATTGCAAATACCTATATTTGCGGCCCTGTGGGCCACGATGCCTGTGTTCTCAGCACGACACCATCATTCTCTTGTACGTTAAGTTTGATGTGCTCGCCACCTGCGCCGCCTTCATTTGAAGAACTGGTTTCAGCCTCAATGTGTATACGATTGTGTGTTACCTGTGCTCGATTCGTAAGTGATAACCACATCATAATTTTTGGAGGCCTTTGTGACAACAAAGGCCCACAAGCTGGTGAAAGATTAGATCTTTTTGTAGGCGCACAGCGTCCCTCCTCTGTACCAACCATCCGTGTGAACCATGGTTTGTACAGCTAAGAGCGACATATGGCGATCGTTATTACTAAAGTCTCCAAATATTGCCTCCAGACTATGGGCAGCATGCTGCATGGATGGTGGTGCCCGTGTTTAATTAATGGTCTCACTTTCTATGTGATTATTAATTGTCAGACTTAATTATTTATTTGTCCAGCGACACCTGTCTGTGAGCAGTTGAATATCATTACCAATCATCCCCTGCTATATCGACTACCCATGCCATGCCAAAAGGCACAAATAATGTACTAAAACTGTACCTGCTAGTGCTATATATTATGGGGTTTCGTTTTTTTATACAGGAAATTACAAGATCCATGATGACATTGATACAGAAGACAAGTAACGTACCTGTACACAGGCCAATTGAGAAGTATTTCCCCTAAACAAGCCCATCAACGCTAAGGACACTGCTTGTAAAGTGCTATTTTTTGTACCTCATTATGCAGCTTTTCTCCAAGCAAAGCTCACTCCAAAAATTCTGTTGTCGGATTATCACTGCATAAAAATTATGCTGTAAACATCCGTCACAAGTCAGAGAGACCTGCTTAAATTCTCTACTTACCAAGGATAGCTAGCATAGTGTTGGCCATTTCAGGTAGCCCCTCTTACTATTATACAATTCATCTGGCAGCGTGTGTCCATCCAAACATGTATTATATGTCATTAATATAACACCCTGCTGTTTTGTTGGCCTTGAAAAAATAACTCAGATTTTCAGTAATTATTAAGCATAGAACAGGGAATTCTGGGAGACATGTTTGCTATGAGTAGATGTTCTGACAACGTCGTTCTCTGTGCGCACATCACATCCAGATACGGAAGGCCAGAACATGTACGCAGGCCAATAGAAGCATTTCCCAAAATGCAACATAATATATTCATACATTTTTGTGTTTTTGTTAAACAAAGTGAAAGTTGGCTGTGGGTTCCTACTGAAAGGGGTTGCCAGCACGTATTGCAGCGTGCCAAGTCCAGCACTGTAGCGGTTTTCAGCAATTCCACCATGATTGTCAAGTGTGATAGTCTTAACATAGCGCTGATGTAACACAGTGTTTGTGAAGATAAGAGCACTTTCTCTGGCTTTAGGTGTCTGAGAGACTTTGAGAGGTTTTCAAACAAAAGCTCACACATTTGGTACAAAATAGAAGTCTATTTTTTTGCATACAGGTGGAGTGCAAGGACGGGTGTGTTGGATTGGTGAAGGCCGTGCAATAAAGAAATAATAAAGGTAAACGCGGGCAGCAATGTGCATACGTAGCATAGTGTATGGTAAGAGTATGTGTGAATAGGTTAATTAAAATAGTAGCAAGTTTTGTGTGTTTGTGTCCCTTTGCTGCACATAGATATAACAGAAAAGCAGACATGCTGCACTCCCACATCTAACATTTGCACACCCATGGGCCACTGCAGTTAGTGTTAAAATAAGACGCACTATTGTTCTTCTCTGCAGGAGCTGGTACAAATGACCTTGCGCTGGCAGTGGTGCGCAGCTGTGTCTACCTAGTAAATCACAAAGTGTATAAATTGTGAAATGATCAAATTCATGTCATATACACGTTCTGAAAATGCTTAGTGAAAATGATGAGATTCATGTCATGTGGTTCTTCATGGTAAACACGGGCAGGAATATACTCTATATACACTACAGAAGTAGAGTAGGCGATGTCTGAACAAGCCAAGTGAAATGCTGAATAGTTTTGTGCGTTTGTTAAAATTTCTCCTGGCCCCTAGCAATTGCCCCTGACTTCCTGATTTCAGGACGTGGTAGCTCAGTGGGCTTCCAGGAAAACTTCCTTAATTTCGAACACTGCACATTGGGGAATAGACAGCATTGTTTTGAGTACTTCCACTACTTTCTCCCAAATCATTCTATCCACTGGGAACTGGGAAATTGATTTCATACGAGTGTCCAGTTTGTCCAGGAGGAAACTCAGTGATTATGCCTCTGACGGAAAAGGAATCTTGAACCGAGCAGCCTCCCTGTTCATTAGATCCATTTAACGCTGGTGCAGCTTTAGGAACTGTCAAATCTTTCACCCAACATGGGTCATTGTTGTTTTCATCCTCATCAAGGTCAGCATACATGTCCACATACTCCTCCAGTTCCTCATCTACACCTCCACCATCACTGGATCGGGGCAGGATGTTAGGCAGAACAACGTGTTTCACTGATGCAGGGGTAGTTGGCACAGTAGGCTAAGGGTTTGAAGGCTACAGGCTTGAACGC
The DNA here is from genome assembly GCA_035583035.1 of Eurycea cirrigera. Taxonomy (NCBI): domain Eukaryota; kingdom Metazoa; phylum Chordata; class Amphibia; order Caudata; family Plethodontidae; genus Eurycea; species Eurycea cirrigera. Next base: position 11,648 of record JAWWEH010243879.1, on the reverse strand, counting down.
AGCAATCAGAGCTAATAGTCTAGCTTCATCAGCTTGTCTGCGCTGCTCTTGCACTGCCTCATACCTAGCCTCCCTCGATTGCATCTCTTCTTGATGGAGGCAAAATGACTGGTCTACTTCTTGGAAATGTATGGATTTTTTCATAGCCCATAGAAAATAGCGTAGCAGTTAAGGGGTTAAAGGAGTCCAGATATTAATGGGCTGAACAGCCCCAGTGGAAGAGGACAATGACACATGCCTCTGGCGTGGCATAAACATCCTCTCAACCAGCTGTACCTGCTCAAAGAAAGTACCTTGGTCCGATTCCTCAAGATTCCTTGACCGCGTCAATTCCATGAACGGTACAGCTTAGCAATGCACAGTCAGAGTAACTATCAACGTCATGGGTACCTGGATGGTCAACGTTGGTCTTACTGTCAGAATCAGGTTGATCGGTTTCAACATCACATGAAGGCTCAGCATTGGTGATGTCGGTGGTGGAGCCGACGTCATTGTGGGTGAAGCAGATCGTGACCGATGTAGATGGTCAACATCGTGGTGGTCCCAGCCTGATTTGTGTTAATGTTGACTCACAGCTGTCACTCTGAGGCTTCTGCCTCGATGACGGTGATGCATGGGTCGAGCCAGGATATATGGTCCTCGACGAGGAAGACTCCTCTGCGCCACATCGGTGGCTGGTCTTTCAGACATGGGTAGATAGGCCCCACCATGAGTGCTTCCTCTTCTGAGCATGTGATGAGGCTGCAAAGTGCACGATCACCTATATCGCACAGTCAGCTCGAGTCCGGGAGGACCTGGCCCAATGGATTGGGCACTCTTCCACATTGTGTTTCGACAAATACAAGCAGTACATTTAGAGTGATGATTTGCTTTCCACAAACTTGCCACACTTGAGAAATGCCTTGAATTAAGTTTGCTTTCTTGGAGCCTCCATGGCAGGTGAAAGATGTAGAAGTGAATATTAGACGTAATTCAGTCCACCAGATCCTAAGAATTAGCTTACTATGTAGAACCAGCAGGAGAGCAGATCCAGGCTTTCCACTCTGATGCAGAGAAAAATATATGAGGCTGTAGAAGTGGGAGGGAGCTTGTTCTCCAGGTAGTGCAAATATAAACAGAATACAGGATGGAAACCTAGTGCATGAGATAGCCTGTATTGCAATCTAGTGGTAGAAAAGTATTTTTACTTTGTAATTATTCCGAGATTCCCAGCACGTTGCTGGGGAATATTTCAAAACCGCATTGTGAATCCATAAAAGATACTAAAATACAGGTGATCCCATATTATTCAGTTACACTGACAGCACAACAATAAAAGCAGTGTATAAAATAACTTCAAAAAGATGAACAGAACTGTACCCCCAACAAGCAGCCATTACGGGAATGCAGTTATCAAGCAATGTAAGGTTTCACAGCTAAACAGGCAATACAAATATCACCCCTCTCAGACAACATGTAGACAGTTGAGTGTTTTTGAGAAGGCAGAACTTGTGCAGTAAACCTAGTGCAATTAAATTTATTCGCGGTTCAAACTCAAGACCTTTGGTGCTACCACCTTTTAGGTTGCAGCCCTTCATCTCTTGAATGACTTGCCAAGCACCACTAGAGCTCTCTCTGCTCTGAGCTCTTTCAAGCGAGCCGTCAAGACCACCTATTTTAATCTTCCATAGCAGGTTATCTGGTGTCCCCTGATATTATCCCTTTCTCTGGCTGCACCTTCCAACTCTCAGCCTTTTTAACTGTCCTGTCTCCTGTTTGTCGCTCCTTGTTTGTTGTCTTTGTGTGCCCCGAGGCCCTCGGGCGTGTGGCACGTGAATCCATTTAAATAAATACATTCTACCTGTTGGATGGGACGCATTACAACTCTGTTACCTTAACGTTAAAAAAATGAATTGTAATTGTGAAATTAAGCTACTTTACATGAACACTTAAAAGTGAAAAACGGTTACTATTTGTAGCTGTAAAGAACGCCAACAAGAAAGGTACTACTCAGTGTTATATTTACCATGCTGTGCTTGAAAGAGTTAATCATTCATGATCACACTAACATACGCCATTATATGCAAACAATAACTGGACAATCTGACCGGTTGTGCTACTAACAAAGTCCATTTAAGGACACACACTGTGCTATGAGGCAAGAACACAGATACTATAGTAAAATAAAGAAAGAAATACAATATTTAATTTGATGACCACTCATACCTTTACATTCCTTTTCCAAAACACATTATTTTGATTGGGAAAACATTTTTTTATAAATGCTTACGACAGCACAAAAGATAAGCAAAACCATTTTAAAAGAACATTCATTAAGTTTCTACTGTATACTTACCACATTTTGATTATCAACGACAACCAAATGGCGCAGACCCAGTGCACGGAATAATTTAAAAACTCTGGTAAGTGATGCACCCTATAAAGAAAATTACATTGCAGATTACAAGATGAAAACTGAGATCCTGATAAAAACTCCTGTTCATATGGAAAACACAGAAACTAACTCTGGTTTGTTCACAATCTTACATCATAAAGGGGCAGTTCCTCCCCACACCCCCACCATTTCTTTTCAAATTTAAGTTTTGTAAATGCAATTAACCTAGTTACACGTTTTCATCTTATTCCCTGGCTGCAGCAATTTTGTAGTTAGACTGATTATTTACACAATCAGTGAGGATGAAGATACATTGGCCTACTTTTCCACTGTGCAGAGGTAACAAATTGAGTATCATTCACTACAGGGATTGTGTAAACAAAAACAGTCACACCAAGAAGTGGCTGCAGCCAGGCAAGAATAGAACACTGAAAAGCAGTATAATTGGGGAACTAAAAGTTTAAAATAGGGGGAAAATGCATCCAGACTTCTAAGAACATGTAAACTAAGTTATAGAAATTCTCGTGTGAATTGTTCTTTTAACTGCGATATCGCGGGGCCAATTCTTTCATAGGCCTCCAATTTTCCAGAATGAGTAGTACAGCAAGATATTGTGATACATGCCACAAAAGATTCACGGTTATCGGTGTACTCTTTTAAAAAAAATATGTTTATTGATTCTATAGGTATATGAATACAGGTATTGCATGAATATATAAAATTGTTGAAGATCGGTGTACGCTTTTAATAAAACGCAATGCCGTCAAGGGAACATTATACCCAGAGTCAGAAATCTTTGAGTTAATGGTCATAGCTGCAAATAATTTTGTCAGTACCTGCATTTGCTAGATAAGCAGACCAAAAGTGTCCTGCAGAGAGCTCCCTTTAAGGATGAATTTTGATGGGCAGATAGAAGAGGACTTACATTCTCTACTGATTAATGACGCTCTTAAATTGTTATGTGGTGTCCCGGTATAATAACATCGCAGATGCAATGGGAGTAGAGCAAAACAAAGTTTTGAAGCAGATTATTAGAGCAGACAAAGTGGCAGATTTCTTTTCAGGCACGATCTTTCAAACAAGTGAGGTAAGATAATGGTTTTACCTGAGGTACAGTGTATGGCGATGGGTTCATGAACTCAGTGAGGTCCATCAAGCAGTCTCGCTCATCCTGGGACACATGGATGGACTGGATCGGCGGGAAGCGTGGGTAGGCATCTCGGAAATCTTTCAGCTCTAGTCTCTTGTGAGCCTGAACTAGATTTGCCCTTTCCACAAACACCTGGAAAAAACACATGAAACGATAGATAACAAGAATACAAAACTCAATCTCCATCTGGAAAAGGAAAGAACAAGCACCTTTGTGGGTGGGAGCACCTGTCACTTTGAAGAATGTAGTGCATAGCTTTTTTGTCTTTTTATGGATGCATCTACTTTTTATTTTTGTCTTGCTTTCCCTCACTTCCTCGTTCAAGGATATTTTGCTCTGCGCTGCATATTGTCAGTAAAATTATTACAAAATCAATAAATTGATATTCAAAAGAAAAATGTGGGTTAGTACCTTAATATAGATGTTAAATGAGGATTTGCTTACTTCAGATAAAGTGCATAGTATTGAAAGGAGCTACTACTTGGTGAACGGATCTGTACTCCTGGGTGGCCAATCAAGTTATAAATGTGAAATCCACCACTGAATTTGTCCACCACTCGCCAAAGATATTCCCGGACGTCACTGAATTATTGGTCTCCACAGAAGAAAATCATTAGACGGATGGACTTTAGGCACCTCCTATATGTCAGTCACAGCCTAATCTGTATCTAATAAGTGCAAAATTGCCAAAGTATCTATATCTACCCGACTGGTTTTGAGATATTACCCAAAGCTTCACTGATTTATATCTAGCAAAATGAATGGAAACCCATCAACAGATTATCAGAATATATCCAGAAATTATGGAGAGGAGTCCTGAATAGACAGTGTTATATAATTATGCACTTAAATAGTGTGGCTGTGGCCAAGTGAGAGCCATCTTGGCGCTTAGGAAATCAGTTCTTGATACAGAGTCAGTTCACAAAATTAAAAAGAAATCTTCAGAGCTTGCAGAATGCTAAATGATTGTGGATTGCTCTAAGAGTAAGTGGAAGAGAGCTCTATAGAGGTGATCACTTTTGATAGTTAGCCAGCGAGTTGGGTGCTAGCCCCTGACATCTGTGCGCAGCACGATGTGGCAGGTTCATATCCCAGCCGGGTCAACTCAGCCTGTCATCCTGCCGAGGTTGCTAAAATGAGTAGCACACAGTGGGATATTAATGTAATCTGTTATTTCAGCGCTAAGACCTAAAAGTGTGTAGCGCTATATAAGAAATAGATGATATTATCTGCCGCTTGGGATCCGCACCTTATGCAGCGTGATGGCTCCTTTTGGGAAGGGGTTTGCGGAGGGTACCAAGGGGAGGTGGGAAGAGTAACTAACGAAGGTGGGGGTCAAAGTTTAGGGACTCAGGCAATGGCGGCACCAGACTTACTTCATACAAAACACAGCAGTTAATAAGAAAGGTGAGGGGGAGGAACACTTATGAGTTAGTGCTGAGATCCATAAGACGTGCCTTTTAAGAGCTGCGGTGAGACAGGGAATGCGTACTAGTGGAAACGCTTTTTGATCTGTAGGGAGAACAAATCACTGGGGCGTGTGATCTGAATAGTCCTCTGTCCGATTTGATTAACGGATACACAGTGAATAAGGATGTGCATGGCATGAGTGTGACATGTGCTAAGTTCCAATTCAGGGATGTGTATAGCAAAAGTGGGCTCAGTCAGCCCGTCATGTAGCACAGCAATTTGAGAACTCGCCCCTGTGCGCAGCCCGCTACGGAAGGTACTAATTCCGACCGGGTCCACTCAGCCTTCCATCCTTCTGAGGTCGATAAATTAAGTTCCACGTGGTGGGATATTAAGGTTATCTGTTATGTCAGTGCTTAAAGACCCAAGGGTGTGTAGTGCTATATAAAAAATAGATATTATATTATCATCTGAGCGCTGTCTTCCAATCCTTCAGAGTGCAAATCACTGCCAGGCTAAAAAATAGACATTCTTGTTAGTCCCTTTCAAATGTTGAGAATCAATGGTCAGGCTTGATGTTTAAATTTCTTTTAGCAATATTCAATTTATTTTAAAACATTTAGTGAACGCATTACTGCCTACGGCTTCAAAGTGTATAAATAATGCACATTCAAAGCCCCTATATCCCATGAAACACAGTTGTCACATAAAACAAATACATCTAATAAATCATAGATCATATAAAACCATTCCACTGCCTTAAATCTCCTCTCCTACTGAGCAGGAGTTATCTAGACAGATGTTCTTTCAAAAGATGTGATAACATATCTGTCTCTGAGCTATCTCTTTAAGCTCCTACTGAATTTCACAAACTTCCCTTTTCTACAGTAACTGTGTTTCAAATCCAATAAACACAGTTTTGATCGCATAAATTTCAATATGCAAACCATGACATTTATTCAATTTTAAGAACATTTACACACACTCCATATAAAATTCATATTTAACAAAATACAATCATTCCACTGTAAAGATAATAAATAGCCATTCACCTAAAATCGCATTAAAGGAGGTAGAGTACAAATATGTAAAGCATCTGATCCGCAGTTAAGCATGGGACCCGTGGCTATGGTCTTAAGTTTATAATTAATTTCAAAGCCATTTGCCCTCATTACAAAAGCCCTGGATTACACAGTCTCAAGGCTACCACATAGCTTTCCCAATTGGGTTAACATCAATTATCGCTTCTCCTCCCGATTTTAAATACACATTTCAGGAAATTTGTCACCATAAATATCAAAGTAATGTTTTTAGCAGTCTCGGGGAAAAAAATTACTGTTTCAGCTGCTTAAAATTCAAGGCACGAAGGAGAGGGGTTAACCATTTAGTGCTTGGTGCAGCATAAAGTGGGCAAGGCAACAGTATGTGATCCAAAGTTTAATTCCCCCTCCCTCACGTACACTGGTTAGCAGCCAACCTCCCCTGTGCTGTGTTTACAAATAAGGTATCTGATGTAAGTGTTTCAAAACCTTGGCCCACACACAGTCAAAACCTGTGTGTTGGCCAAGAGTTTGTAAACCTCAATTTTAAACAACCTTGATTTGAAATTGAGGTTTTTAATAGTGAATGGTAGGGAAATAAATGCACTTCGCCAATGGTCAACTAACCTTGTGTTTCAAAAGCACGATCAGCTGCGATCGCAGGATTAGACCACAAAGTCTTGATGGCTGAGGAAAAGGGAAAAGGCAGAGAATCCATTACTACAATTGCCATGAAACCAACCTCTTCAAACAGATCAAAGACTCACCTGCCATAAGAAATGCCCACAACCTCAAATGTATTCGAAAAATATACTTACAAGCACCAATGTTTGTACAAAATCTCAAAGTGATAATCTCCAAAATGTTTCCATGTTAAACATTGAATACTGCCAAAGGTCAAATATGTTCAATTTATTTAGACTTACTAATTTAAAGCACTAATACTCCTTTGACACTAGCTAGAAGCTTACTTGTAAAATATGCACTGCTGCGTGTAGCCCTTTGATGACTTTAGACAATAAGGTAGGACCCCACAGTATGACTCCATGCTGAAAATCTAAGGCTGTAGTCCAAAGGCGTTTCGGTTTTCCATTTTCAGCATGAAAGCCAGAAAACCAGTTAGGGGTAGGAGAGGGTTAAGGAAAGGGAGAGGCCTTGCAGTGGTTTCCCAGTTGTGCAACAGAGGTCATGGGTGAAACTCGTATAAATGGATGGGACGGGATGAATGGTCATGTCCGACGTCACTGACCCCAATCTCCCAACTATCTACCCCTGCCAAAATATCCCCTTACCTCATCTTTCATCCCTTGAGAGGGACTCATCCTTCTGTGTCCCAGTCCTGAAAGTTAAAAGATCATCGCAACTGCCCTGGGGAGAGGGGGAGCGGGGGAAGAAGGAAGGAGGGAGGGGGGGAGGGAGGGATTGGGTATCGGGTGGATGAAGAAATGGTCGGTGTCAATGTGGCACAAATATTTTGCGGTTCATGCTGTGTTGAAATGACCACACACACCAGTCGTTTTCTGGAGGCTCTAGAAGGATGTGTCAAGTCTGCTCAATACAAGCAGATGCTGGGCAGATTCCATGCAAACCCACAGACTGTAGAAACAGCCCACAGTGTGAGTAAACCACTCAATGAAAGCCCTGCACACTGCGACTATTGTAAATTCATGGAATATTAATGGCTCTATGGCATTGCCGAGCCTTTGCTCCATAAGTTATGATAGTAAAAGTAGTTCAAGAAAGAAACAAAGGCACACTTCATGCTCTTCATCAACGCTCTTGTTTTAGAGTTCTGGACTACCAACCGCACACATCTTTAAAAAAATAATCATAAAACTTACTAAGGATAGTTTTGTAGCATTTGTTTACCCTGTCTTTCAAACAGCAACTCAACTAACAAATTAAACAAAGAGTAATTTCTTCACTGGTTTACTGATCATGTTGCCATTCCCAAAGTGTAAGTTATATTGCAGCAATATGTGTTACTTGCAAATGGAAAGCATTTGTGTACACTTTCCCAATGTTTACAAAAGCAAAGCCCCATACTTCAGATGCAATAACCTGTTTCTGGGCTCCTGATCAGCAGATGCCATGTCATTTCCCCTCAACCCCCCTCCCCCCCTTCAATACAAATTTGTATCTAAATTCATATTGATGTGTGGTTTGGATGAAAGGGCCAGTTTTCCTGCATCATAGTGTGGACTTTAGAGAAAGGGGCAAGAAAGAGCTTTGTCTGGGAAGTACAGGCTGTGCCACAGAATAAAAGTTGTAGTACTCAAATCAGGCGTTGTGTGCTGGTGGACTCCCAATCCTTTAAGTGAGGGCAAAAAGGCACTCTATAGGTACCCTAAAGGAGGGCACCTATACCCTTACGCCTGGGACATGTAGCTCCAGAGTGGAACTACAGGCAAGTACTCGGGGGCCTTAAGGAAAGAAAACATACATGAAACAGGCAATTACATATATGACGCATCCCTGGAAGAAAGCTGGAGAACACACCAAGTGAAAGTACACAAGTATTTATTACAAATTTAAAGAAGATAGGACAGGGGTGATATCCATTCAGTCAACTGGCAATAGAAAAACACATATACCAGGTACCCAGGTGATGGAGGGTGTGGAGTACCTTACAACAGTATGACAAACTCAGGGTACCTAGCGCTACAGTAAACAATAGATAACACTGCCACAAATACCGTATGTTCCGAAGGACAGGAGAAATATGAAATGCTATGGACTACCCTACAAACGGAGCCACTTACAGAGAACACAGGGAAACAAATCGAGCGTGGGGAAAAGGAAATGGTAGTGGAGCAGAGACTGGGGAATGGAGCACTCTCGAGCCCTTCTGGAATCTCTCACAGTCTTGGCTGGTCTGCGAAGGCTTTCACAGGCTGCGCTATGAGGGCGAGGCCTGTCACGCGCAGTGACAGGTCTGGCCCCCAGTGCTCAGCCTGGTGGTGACACTGGAAAAAGTGAAGATGAGATAGAGGGAGACCAGGTAAGTTGGCAGGAAGAGAAAGAAGTAAACCGGAAGGCACTGTACTGAGGTCAGGAGTGGGCAGGAGTCCTCTGGTGACAAGTTAGAAAATTTCAGAGCTCAGACTGACAGAGCTCCGCAGCCTTTTCATTTCACCAGGTTGCAGGAAGGTGCGTGCCTGATCACGTTATAAAATTGTTAAAGGGCTGTTGCCCCTAGACTCAATGGGCGCCTTACTAGTTACCGGTATTATAGTGGCTGGAGTGGTCTCTTGGGGTCAGTTGTGGGGTTTTGGGGTGGCCTGGTACCCTTTAAAATGAAGCTGGTTGCTGCGCAGGCATTTTAAGGCTGTTCTGCAGGGAAGGAGCGAGAGATGCATAGATAGACAGATGGCTGGAGTTAGCGTTAGGGATAGATGGATAGACAAGAGTTAGATGATTTAGCGTTAAGTATAGATAGATAGAATTAGCGTTTAGGATAGATAAATAGATTTATGGTGTTAGGGATAGATATAGGCGGCAGATAGGAGACCGACCGATAGAGATAAGACCCGTGAGAGAGAGTGAGCTAGCCACGGGCTGAGGGGTAGAGAAAGAAACTGAGTGGTGAACTAAGAGGACATTTTCCACTTGCCAGAGCCAGGGAGGTCAATGGGGAACGCTAAAGGGGCATGGTTCAGGCTTCCACTAGCGCTGCTGGTTGTCTAATGACATTCAAGTTAAAGGAAAAAATATTTTACGCACAGATCGGCATGATTAATTGCGTTTCCTAAGCGCCTCCCCCTAGTAAGAAAAGCAAACAGAACCACGAGGCCGGGAGTAAACTGCTGGAATGGAGAGCCAGCCCGGAGGCCTAGAAGCACAGTGATGTGGTAACCCAAAGTTAATCACGTTAAAGTATGTGCTCGTGTCAGAGCCATGGGGCGGGAGCAGGCAGGTGAAAGGAAGCAAACAATCATAAGGGCTTGCAGTTCACGCAAGAGAAGCGGCCCCAATTAATGAAACAATGTACGCCCCTCCCCCCAGGGCACTGTCAGCTGTAGTGGTGGGACACCACGAGTGAGAAAGGCTTGGGCTGAGTGCTCAGTCTGCGAGGAACCAGTCAGCGGGCCAGAGCATAGCGGAGTGGAGAGTGGGAGCAGGCCCAGTGGAGGGATAGTGTACAATTTCCCTGGCAAGTGTCGTTATGTATATATTCTGTGGCAGGAAGGGTTTTGTAGTTTTCTTGGCCAAGGTCTGTGGGAGAGGTAATGCTATAAAAGGACGTGCAGTTCATCTGGCGCTTGCCCTGGCTAAGAAATGTGTGGCCATGCAGTGGATGCAGGCGCGTCCTCCATCCTTTAGGCATTGGTCCAATCTACTGGCATACTCCAGGGAACAAGAGCTGTTCTTCGCTCTTTCCTCTAAACAGGGGAAAGCGAGAAATGCAATCTGGGCAGCATACAATAACCACCATTTTTCAACTGTATAGACTCACGAATGCATAATTGTACTTATGTCTTTTTCAGGAGTAATGTGTTGCATGCCCTCAACTAAACTGCACTTTATTATACTTAAATGTTATGTCTTAGATGAATTGAATGAGCTAGTTATGTTTTCCCTTCCCCTGTTCCACACTTTCGTACATACCCCTTTTTCTTCCCTTTTGAGGACAATCCCTATATGCCTATCCTGACTGATGAATAACGCTTTGTAATAAGGTGAATAATATCGTAATGCTTTGCACAGTCTATTGGATCTAATGTTTTTAACCAAATGTAATTATTGCGCTTCACAATTCTTGATCATCCTTTTTTAATTGGTTATATGAACATGCTTGGCGATAGGGGAAGTGTCAATCAACCCTGTTATGTAAACGATTGTGTGATTTTGTTTTTCGTTTTGAATTGTACTGTATTTTGAAAACCAATAAAATTGTTTAAAAAAAAAAAAAAGGCTTGTTCCCTTCCCGTTGTCTATGTCCGGATTTTGTAATAAACACCCTTGAACTTTATCCTTGACTGGTCTCCTTCTCTATGGACAACAGTATGAACGGCTAGCTTCTCTATGTGTGTACAGGGAACTAGGAGGGTATGTACTATTACCTACAATGTACAGATGTCTATAGTAAGCTGACCTTTAACTCCTCACAAACGATTCCACTCTGGGATGTCACCTGAGTGCTCAGAATATCACCATTCCTCTTCCTCGGTCATGGTTGCAGAGTCTAGAATAACACTATAGCCGGAAAGCCATATTTGGGAATGGAATTTCCCGACTCATCATGTAAGTCCCAATAGGTATTCCGGTCCTTTAGACTTTACGCCCCCCACCCTCCTCCTTGATGGCTTGGCTGTGTATTATGGTTTTGTGTTATTTACGTAGCTATTCATCTCTACTTCCAATTTGGCGCCCCCAACAGTATAGTGGTTCTCTGGGCAGGACTATTAATGGGCCCATCAAGACAGCAGTATATAAACCATGTGAAGCCTTCACTTCCTTGTCTGAACATTGACCACTTCCTATGAGAATTCAGGCGTTTGTATCCTGACTAACTGTTAATGTATACTATGGCTTTGGCATTGGATTCTCTCTTAGTTTATGTTTTGCTTAGTTGGTATTTAGAACCCTAAGCTGTTCTCTGGACTGATGGGTTTAATGGATCTTGGCTTGAATGTTGTGATGTCAGGTATAGTAACTATTACCGTCACGTTTT